>DF240500.1:46543-116204 GCA_000507305.1 Breviolum minutum Mf 1.05b.01 | reverse complement strand
TTCTATTCTGTCTATTCTGTCTATTCTGTCTATTCTGTCTATTCTGTCTATTCTGTCTATTCTGTCTATTCTGTCTATTCTATCTATTCTATCTATTCTATCTATTCTATCTATTCTATCTATTCTATCTATTCTATCTATTCTATCTAATCTATCTAATCTACTAATCTACTAATCTACTAATCTACTAATCAATCTACCTATCTATCTAGCTAGCTAGCTATCTATCAATCTATCAATCTATCTATCTATCTATCTATCTATCTATCTTATCTATCTTATCTAACTAATCTATCTACTAATCTATCTACTAATCTATCTACTAATCTATCTACTAATCTATCTATCTGTCTGTCTGTCTGTCTGTCTGTCTATCTATCTATCTATCCATCTATCTATCTATCTATCTATCTTGAGACATACCCATCTTCCCTCAATCTCCATCCTTCCAATTCCAGCCGCTCCTGATAAGAAGAAAATCACAGTGGCAGGTTCTCTCCATCCTGGGAAGTCCATGGCCACGCAGATAGTTTCCTGTTTGGTGACATCCCGAGAGGAAGCACCCGCCAAAAAAACGTCAGGTGCCCCAATTGGTCAGACAGTCCACCGAGTTTGCCTTTAAAGAAAAACCACCGAAAACTCCGAAGTCCCTGGGACGTTGCCACCTTTTTCTTTTCCAGGAAAGGGAAAACAAAAAGGTCCCAAAAAGTTGGGGAACAAAAACGAGGTGTTTTGACAAGTGAAGATAACATAGAATGAGATCATTTCTTTTTATAGGGGCCGGAGCAAATTCTCCAGGTGAATCAAACATCAAGATGAGAGAAACGCTCAATCCAAGCCATCTCAACAAACGTTTTCAGGGTACAATACCAGAGTTGACCTACAAATGGACCTGTTTCAATGTACTCAACGTTTTTTCTTCAATGGTTTAGGCTTGCGACCTACCCAATAACAGTCAATAGTAAATGATATGTATGAGGCATGCGGGTCCTATGAATAAGTAAGGATTATTTTGGGACTCTTGCACACGGTGATCAAATTCATCTGAGCAATGTTGGCAACATCTTAGGGATTCAACGTGGCGCTTGCTGCCACAGAAAGCGATGCATGACTTATAGTGACCCTATGACTTTCTATGGGATGAAGTACTCAGATTTTACCAAGACATGTTTTCAATCACCATGAAACAGCAATAGAAGGTGGGATCCCATACTAGTTCAAGTAGAAACAAACCACAGAAACATTTGGACAAACCACCAATCCAAGGTAAGCTACCTCGCGAGTTGAACCACTGGAAGTTTACCCCATGTTTTGATCCATTTTTGCCGGGCTCCTGTCCAAAGACGTGCGAAATCGCATTCGCATCCTTTTGGGAAACAAACAAACAAAAATCCACACAAGCCACGAAAAAAAAACTATTTCCCAAAACGAAAACAAAATCATTAAGGCGAATGAAAAAAAATGATGCAGCCTTTGCTTAAGCTTGCTTTATATGAGGCCCCTAAGGACGATGCATTTTGATTCCAAAAAAAGTTTTTTTTCAAGAAAGAAGCCTTTTTTATTATGATAAGGTACTGCACGGTTCGAGGAGCAAGCTGTCATCAACAGCTGAAAACGAAGGTGAGCATTTCTTTTTATCCCTGAAAACCTACTGACGAAACAACCTCAAAATCATGTGAAATCACATCTTTTTGAAAGGCATATCATCTTCCATCCACCTCTAATTTTTTCGGGGCTAGTTCGCCCTTCGTTTGCGGAAACGTTATAAGATTGCTTTCCAAATAGCCAGCTCCTTAAAGAATCAAAGAAGTGCAGCTTCTTTAGATGCCAAAATTAGAGCAGTCAAAAACAACAATCGCCTCCCAAGAAAAAAACTATGAGTTTGTGAGTTTCAGGGAGTTTGTTTTTGTTCCTTCAATTGTTTCTAGCATTTTGGTAGAACCTCCCCTCCAGGGGGGAACCACTCCACTGAACCAACTTTCTCTGACAAAGAGGCTGGGTCATGGTTCCCAGCCAGCTTTGCAAGCGCCGGCACGAACAACATGACCAAAATGTTCACTCCTTGCTCTGGGAGATGTTCACTTGTTTTTTTGTCAAAAAATCAAATCTTTTCCCTCCCCAAAAGCGAACGGCTGGAACCTGAAGATGATGATGTTTTGGAAAAAAACTATCTCCTTTTCCACCGTTCCATTTTCAACTTCCATCTTAGTTTTTGGCGGCTTTTCACAGAATGGTTGGAGACCGAAAATGATACGGTTGACGGAAGAAATCCTGCACAAGGCTATAGATAGCTTATTCCATTATTTAGAGGGTTTTATTTACCCCAGGTGGTGCAGGATTTCTTCCATCAACAGTATCTTTCATCAAATTTAGTGAAACCCGAAATGTTTGGGTGAAAGGTCTGTTGATTTGAGCCACGAAAAACACCCTCCTACTTTCCATTATACTGGTTGGTTAATGGGGATCATTATAATGGTTTATTATGATCCCTTTATAACTGGGTAGTATAATCCCCTATATGTGTGTTTCCAAAAATAGTAGTACCCCAAAATGGATGGTTTATAATGGAAAACCATATTAAAATGGATGATTTGAGGGTACCACTATTTTCGGAAACCCCCATATGGAACAACCAACCAGGTTCCTTTTCGTGGCTCATTTGGATTTTTTTCTTCCTATAGAAATGGTTGGTAGCTCGAGGTAGGAAAGGATTTCTTCATTTTTGGAGGCTCCGAAATTGAGGTCAACTTCTTTACAAACGGGGGAGTAAACTATGCAAATTTCTGGGTACAGGGGTAGCAAAAGGTAAACAAGTTGAAAAATCTTCTTTCACTAACCTCCCAGTTTCTGAAATGTCCCTTTTTTGGTGGACTCCTGCCAGAGTCACTACCTGAACACCGTAATTTGAACAGACCTTTGTCATCCTTCATCGCTCGCCCATATCAACATGGTGTGGATTTTTTTGCTCAATACCAGCTGGTGATCTAAATTGTAGTCGTTGAAAAAAAACGCCAGGTTGATCATTGACCTATCATATCATCCTATCCTATGCAAATTGCATGAATATATAATACGCAACACATTGCATCGGATTTGATATACATATACATGTATATACATATATGAATACGAAACAGAAACCATCCTAGAATACTTGGAACGTTGAATTGGACCTGTTCCCCTTAGGTATATAAAGGAACATTGACATTAGATGATGTTCTTTGTATTCCAAAATGCGCATCATATGAATATATGTTTGTGTGTATATGGCATACATAACATATATCTTTTTATATGTACATAATCTTGCAGCACCATCTGAAAAATAACCGGCCTTTTCTCCAAGAATCCCAAGACTTTGAACGGCATTGAAAACAAACTCTGCACACATGTCTTGATCGAAGCTACCAGCGGCATGGCAGCTGAATTAGTGAACCGTCTACGGGTCCCGTCCTGGTTTCCGACAGGTGATTGAGTCAACAGCTTTCGTTGTTTTTTTACCGCAATTTTGAGCCAAGAGTTCAATGGTGCCCAGAGATTAATATATTCAAATATGATTTGAAGTTGGTGAATCATTATCTGATCTTATGATATGTGTTTTTCAATAAGTATGGGTGGAATGTATGTGAGGTAGAACTCCCCCTGGGTTTCCACATGCAATCATATGCTCCTTGCGTTTCAGGAACAAGTCTTTCAACTTCTATACCTGCTTCTGCAAACGAATCCGCTATCTTTGACACTGTAGTGGCACACGACGCCGCTAGTGAAACGTCATGGCCTAAACAGCATTACAAATGAGCCTAATCTACAATCTATCACACTGCTAGATGCTGAAGTCTGTGTGCTCTATGTGGAAGTGAACCCTCCAAAGATGGTCCTTTCGAATCGAAACAACAGAGTCATTTGTGGGCTTGTGAGGTCAGTAGATCATTCCGTTTCTATTAACACGCCCTTCAAAAAGGCACAAGGTTCAAGCATCTGAAAAACAACATCCAACTTGAGGCAAAAGAGATCCATTTTTGTTGTCATATTATATGTATATTTACCCCCCTGAAATTTAAGATAGATATCAACAATCATGGTTTGGAAAATATATATCCTTCCATTTCAAATCTGACCATTTTGGATATTTATGTTTTTCATACCCGGGGTGTAGATTTTGTCCCCCTCTGGATTTTCATGGATTTTCGGTCAAGGAGCTGCATCTTCTTTGGCAGTTTGCAACACTTCCGGATCTTCGCCATCTGGATCCTGGGCAGGGCAGTCGAAATGGCAACAAACAAATGATGGCGATTTCAACCACATCCGGAAGTTTCTATCAAGCTGGATGCGGTTCTAATGCCTGCAACAAATAGGGTGTTAAAAACACAACAAATGGTCAACTGGGTATATTTTTAGGATCAAAGTGCATGAAGAGTATCACTTGGAGGATTTTTGAAGAATTATGATTTTTATGATTTTGACAGATGCAATGGCAATGTCCAAACGACTCTAAATGCCAGATTTTGCACCAGTGCTACGGTAGTGAGTTGAATCCAACCAGAGTTGAATCCAACCAGAGTTGAATCCGGGTTTCAATATTATACCGAGGTGAGGTGAAAACAACTCTGGTCAAAATATCATTAGATTGGATCATATCCTCCATTTTAATGGAGTAAACAAATCAACACATCTTTTGAAACCACAAGCTATTTAAAGATTGATATCCAGAGATGTATTTTCCCAAAATGCAAGTACGGAATCCGGATTTGCAAGTGGACGGAGTCCCAAAAAACCAGCCCCTAGAGATTCATGAGTTTGGCTTCCTTTCGTAATGATTTAATGTTCATTCCCTAGTGTTTGGTTGTTTTTTTCTTTCGGTAGTTGAAGATTGAACTATGACAAAATTGCAAAACAAAAATCTATTGCCAGCTCTAGAGCTTTGGAAAGCCTTCAAAATGATGGTTTGCAAGTCTGGCATGGCTAAGCAACCTCATCTTGCTTCTCGTCAACTTTTTCAGCTACCTTCCCCTGGCACCGAGTAGAGGAGATTCATCTTGGAGACACATTACGCAGCATTTTGACATTGCTGTGTAGCTAGATATTTACTCGGGAATGTAGGGCCTGGGTGCTGACCACATACCGATAGATCATCTATAGACATGCCGTACCATATTTCACCTCGTACCATGACTTCAACTCTTCTTAAATGATGTTTTGCGAAGATCCTACGTAGATTTAAACAAAAAACATCTGAAGGCTCGCAAAGTTTCGCGGTGAACAAACATGTGTTTTCGTTGAATCCTAAAATCCCAAAACATCTTGTTCTCCCCTCATTTTCATGTTGGTTTAAATTGGTCATCCTGCGACAGGAGTTTTTTTGGAGGGGTTGAAAAGTCATATCATTGTGATTTCAATATGTTTGAAAAAAAAGATTGCTAAATCAATTCCAACAATGCCTTGAAGATGTATCATTGGGTAATATCTTTCGCAATCTTTTCTTCCACTCCAAAGGGTGCTTTCAGTTGCTCTACCACTGACATGTCTGTTTGGTTTGGTTGCCAGCCATTTTCAACCCGGCGAAACTAGATGACTATTGAGCAAACCTGCAAAAACAAACACAAACCCCAACAAATACACAGGCTTAAAGACACATTCTCATTTCCAATTGCCTCTTTGCAGGGGTTGCGTGAAATTTCCAAGGCGTGATCTTCTTCATTAAAACGAGAGTTTCCTGACATTTCCATATCTGGCCCATCCTTTTAGCTGAGGATAAACTAGCGCACGGCGAGTGACTTACACCAATTTGAAAAGGTGTTTGACTGAGACTTTGAGGTACCTACCGTTGATGGAAGAAATCCTGCAACAGGATGCATATCAACTGGTTAGCCGGATGATTCCTTCCATCAACTTGTCAACCAATTGGA
The DNA here is from genome assembly GCA_000507305.1 of Breviolum minutum Mf 1.05b.01. Classification (NCBI taxonomy): domain Eukaryota; class Dinophyceae; order Suessiales; family Symbiodiniaceae; genus Breviolum; species Breviolum minutum. The sequence continues at coordinate 110,298 of DF240500.1, read as the reverse complement.
TGAACCAAGATTGAGTTGGTCCATAGTCGATGTCCTCACATGTTACTTTCAAAGATCCACTTGGCACCAAAAAGAAAAAACACTTACGTGTGATTCGTACTGAAAGCAGGTATTTGTCAGTAGTGGCAGGTATACAGTATTTCAATCTATCAATTTGTTACATGTATCCAGGTTAACTTTGGAATAGCGGAATAGCTCATCAACCTGTTAGGCAATGTTTGGGCATTCTTAGGGGGATTACCCTTCCTATATTCACCAAACCGACGTTTGGGGGGTTTTCTCTTGGCCTCATCCTTCTTGTCACTCACTTTTGGAGCCACCTGGAGAACGTGGAGGACATGGAGATCAGATGAATATTCAAACATCACCATGACATGTTTACCCACCAGAAAATTAACATGGAACCTGAAAATCACCCCTTTGGAAAGGAAAATCATCTTCAACCCCAGGTTCCATGTTAGTTTTCGGGGGTGTAACAGTTTGCCCCTGAAAAGCTGCCAAACGGGGAAAGGATCGTCTTCCAACCATCATTTTTGAGCAGCAAACAGTTAAATTTCCTGATAATGGTATGTCGATTTTAACCATCGACACCTATGTCAAATAGACAAATACAATGTCACAACACAGAAAATATACAGCACACCACAATAAAATCTATAGTTGAACGTACAGGAGCGCAAGACTGCAGTTGGATAGGTTGCAAATGAAATTGATATGGATGAATGAGTGGCAATACCACTGTTTACCTCGCAAACGTTTGGGGATATCATGCATTTTTACATTTTTTTCAAAAAGAAGCATAGCATGTTTTAAAATGCTGGGAAAGAGACCCTGTTTCATAGCCAATAAGCAAAACCCGGCCCCAAAACCATCCATCCATTTTACCAATTGCGCCTCAGGACTTGAGCTTTTCTCATCAGAAGTCTTCATCAAGAGACAATGGCAGCGAGGGAACTGTTGGTTTCCAGGGATGTGCAGTTTTTTCGATGATGATGATGATGATGATGATGATGATGATGATGATGAACAAGGACATGACATGCCCTGAAAATCAAACTGCACTGATCCCCAAACACTCCGAGTTGTGAGGGGTCTTTGCCGCTGATGTTCGTAACTCGCGTGAAATTTTGTGACTAAGATCCATCGGTGCAGATTTATGAACCTTTCAAGCACTCCGACGAGAAACCATGCCTGTTTGGTTTGAGCATACGATTTCAATGATGAATGGAACGCACACATTTTTTTCCTGCCAAAAAGTAGATAGAAACCTTCAACCCTCCAAGAAAAATCTGCTGGACAGGATTCATTTTTCCCATGGATCAGGTGTTAACACATGTCAAGAAAAAGCTTTGAACACCATTTTCGAGATGTTTGTTTGACAATTGATTGAAACCATTTCGGTGATTCTAAGCCATCCATGACATCCTTCGCTGAGAGCCAGCCCAGCTGGAAGCTCATTAGGGCGACCGGCTGGTGTTTCTGATTGAAGGCTTTGACGTTTTGAACAATGGACCTGGGTGGATGTTGATGTATGTTTTTTTCTTTTTTCATCCTGGCAGACATCAATCAACATGTCATCAACATCACATACTTCACCCAATTAAGTAGCTTGATAATGATCGATGTGTCTGGATATAGAATATTGCTCCAATCTCTAATGTATGCTGCAGCAGCTTGAATTGCTTCACCAAAACATCCTAAACATCTTGAACTGCAACATGTTTTTTTTTTGTCAGGTGTCATGAAATGCCCAGATATGATACATGATGATATATGTGTATGTAAACATGAAATGCTTCTTTCCAGGAATTGAAATGTGTGGCCGACCATCTATTTGGTGGTTTCAACTCAGTTAAAAAATAATAATGTAGTCAAGTTGGATCATTTCACAAAATTTAGTAGCAACACCTGAAAAATCATTGAAACCACCTGTATCATATGTCAAAAACCATGTCAAATATTCAGCTTATTTTGGTGAATTTTTCTCCTTGCCAAACTCGTGTTTCTGTTTCCGGGCACCGAATTCTTCCCTCGTTCCCCCCCTTGCGACTTGCAGTCCAACGGGATGCTGGGGGCACCTTGTTCTGCCGCTTGGCACCTGCAAATTCTTAACGATTTTCTCAGGGACCTCACACTTTTGGTGCAACAAAATCAGATAGAAACTCAATTCAAAACATAGAATCCCTGAGAATCTAAATGGTATGCCCTTCATCCCTTTATGAAAAAGATCTTCGATCAAGTTAAATATGTCCCGTGATCTTTATTTCAGGATCGGAGTGAGCATTAAACAAATCTTGTGGTAAAATTCCAAAACAATTTCGCCCAACCTGGATTTCAAAAAAAATCGAACTTCCCTATTTTCTTCAAAACGTTTCCGCCCAGAAAAAAACACTTGCCAGTTTCGGCTGAAACATCGCTGGGTTTTTCGCCTTTGATCTGATCTTCCAAGAAGCGACGGTCCTGAAACGCGAGTTGAGGTGCCGTTTCGTGGGTTCAAAAAAGGGGCAGCAGTGAGGAGCAGTGGCGATTCATTTGGTGGATGATGTTGGGGTGGTTGGGTGCTTTAATGATTTTGGACGATTTTGGTATATGGACTGCATCTTTTGAGTTGTGAAACGCCATCACTAAATAGATGGATAGGAGGTTCTGCAAACAGAATCTCTAAAGGGTATGGGGTATATAAATAATATGTACCTGTCAGTGTTTGATGGAAAGATCTTAGAATGATCTTAGATTTTCCTAAGATACATGGTGCCGAATCGAATTGAGCCCAACACTGCTCTCGGGCCTGATTTTGTGGGGAGAAAAGGTTGCGAAAATCCAGCAAGGTTTCAAAAATGCAACTCAATCCCTTACTTTTTTTTGGTACCCTCATTTAGGTTGAGTGTGATCATCCGGGGAAGAGGGTCCCTTCCCGCTGAAGAGCATCAACAAATGCAGCACTACCGCTGCTTGTAATCAATTGAATATCATCACAACCATTTGGAGAATGTTGAAACATCCTGTTTTGCAACATACGATAATGATCTACATCACTAACATTGAGCTCCCGAAACACTTGTGAAATTGTGTTTGGAAGGGTCAAATTCCATAGAAATGTGGAAAGATGTGGAAAGTATCCTCTCAGACTTTTGGATTTGAGATACTACCAGTACTGTGCTGTCCAAGGTACCCTTGATGTACAGTACCCCCAGAAATAATGCTTTACTACGACCTTGAGGGAAAATGGTTAGTAAACCCCCTTTGAGTCCTCATCTCCGGTGGGATTACCTCGGGGGATACGTTCAAAAAATGTGATTATAATCCCTGAAAGTTGGTAAACAGGTCCATTGAAGGCAAGGTTAACGTCCTACCCGGCCCATGTGCAATGCACCACCAGCTATGGGAGTTGTTGCTACACCCTGCAGGACTAACATAGCACCTGAAAATGAGTCCATTTTGGTTGGGTTTGCTAGGATATGTTCTTGACATTATGCTAATTTCACCATCATTTTCAAGCGCTATCTCGTTTTTGTTTGGCAATTATTCTCCAAATGTTCTCCTGCTTTTTTTAAACAATTTTCAACAGCCTCTCTTGAACCCTCCAAACGTTTCCACCCAAAAAAGCCACCTCGTCCAGTGCTTCAGCCTTGGCTTTCCATTTATCCACCTGTGTCGGGGGGAGATTTTCCCAACTTGGAAATCGAAACAGCTTGAGGTTCAAACTAAGCCGCTATGAGTCCATCGCATTGTAGTCTCCTCTTTTTGTTGAACCATTTAAGGAAATGAATAATGATGCCAGGAAAACCTAAAAGCCACTATGTCACAAAAAATTGCATCTCGTCGTCTTGATCAAATTATCATTTGTCAACTCCACAAATCCTGAAAAAGTCGAGAACAAAATCTCAGGGTAAACCAATTGTGGCCAAATCATTCAATGCCTCAACTTGGATCCTTTTCTCACTTTTGATGTCAAAGTCCCAACACTCAACAAAAACTCCCGACATTCCCCGACTTTTTGGACCAAGTGGAACATACAGATACACGTTTGATGAAACTCCGCGAACCCTCAGTAGTTAGGGGTCCTGATGTGAAACCAACCCAGCCCAATGCACAAAATCTCAGTAAAAATCCCCCCAAAACTTGCCATACACGTGCTGCAAATTTCGATCCCCCCACCAAAATGGGTGGCGCCATCCCAACTCTTGGCCCCTGAGTCGGTGATTCTCCACCCATCCATGATCAACTCGCAAGGTGCACCTCCTTCTTGTATCCTTTACAAAGTTCATCCAGTCGCAAAGCCTGAAGAAAAATCCAGGGATCTGGTTGACATCTAGAAAGCACTAAATGAGTTGCAGAAAATGTGGGTTTCTGGTTGTTGTTTCATTTTTTTGTTTGTTTCTTCTTTTTTTGAGTTGCCATGAAAGAGTTTTGACACATCAAAACAACAAAAAGGATTTGGTAGAAGAATCCTACCAACAAAATTTTTGAAGCAACTTCCTTGCCCAGAAGAACCACTTTCTTCCTGTCACTTTAGAGGCACTTCTCATTTCGTTTTTTTCTTACGACCAGTACCTCCCAACCAACACCAACGCCCGAAACATCGTTGATCCAACCACGCCTGGGTCATGAAACGATCCTTAGTCGTGGATGCGAAGCAGGGTGGTTGTGCTCCCTGGGAGAGTTGTGAATCAGAACTCTCCCATTAAGCTCAAGTTGAATTCATGGATCTCAATCTGAAAAATTCCCTAACTTCATCGCCATTTCTGATGAATCCTGGAAACAAAAAATCAGAATAATTTTCACCAGTTTCCAAAAAAAAAGTTGTTGAATACTGAGATTCCAGGCCAATTCTCCTTCAAGTGCCTTGATTTTGGTATCTTCACGTGTCTTAGCTTCTTCTTGCTCCGCCTGGATCCGAAGGACAGTGATGTCCCCGCCACAAGCGCCACAAGGAAAATGCGTATCTACGAAACCGGGAGACATCACTAGGGTCACGAGGAATCAACTAACAATAGGTATATGTATATGCATCAATATGCCACGTCTGTTGAGATGTTTTGTTTTCAAGTCATGAAAACTGTATGTTGGCCAAAAAGTACTCTCTGTCACTCTAAAACATGAATTAAAAGGTGAATAAACATCTGAATGAATGCAGAAATATGTGACTACCTGGCCCAGTGGCTTACCTACGAACTACACTCCTCTGGCAATGCATGAATGCATGAATGAATGCATGCATGAATGAAAAAAGAAACAAAGAAAGACAGACCAAAAGAATGAATAAGTGAGCGAGCGAGTGGCAAAAAAAAAAATAATCAAAAAAACAACCTTTGATTCAGTTAGATCAACGAAGAAAGGCCGCCTTGTCCGAACAACTCGACAATTCACCCCGTAGCCACCTTCATCCGCAGCAATTTGATTTCCTTTTGTACCTCGGTGCTGGGGCGTTTAGGGACGAAGGATGGCGACAATTTCCAAACAGTGAAAATTCTTCCAACAGTTGCAGGAACTATATACATTCTCATATCCATAATAATCAATGTACTAACTGTTTTATATCATAAGTATATATTTTGTTATACTGGAGTTTTTTTCAATTATAGATAGGTATGGAATGGTTACGTACACCATATATGTTTTTCAATCTCAACCATGGGGGTAATCCCAGAAACGATTCACTGTGAGTAAACTCTCCACCGCCGGCGAATTGGCATCATCTGAGGCATCCAGCAGTGTACATGTGCGTCTTGTAGGCTAAGAAAAAGTCCTTGCCGGTGGCGGCACAAGGTGGGTGTCCATACTAGGTAGTTATACTAGTTGGTGGTTGAACCAACCCCTTTGAAAAATATGAATTCGTCAAATTGGACATCTTCCCCAAATAGGAGTGAACATCAAAAAAATCTTTGAGTTGCCACCACCTAGTTATAAATGGAATTATAAACCTCTATAAATGGCCTTATTAAATTTGTAACTGGGGTTATAAGCCCTTTTTCAGCGGAGTTATGGGCCCCTTACTTGTAACTGGATCCAGGGTCCACCTTGCAACTGACCCGAATCTTTAAGCTACCTCTCAGAAATGAGGGTTGAAGGAGCCGGCTTTCTTCGAGGGACAAGCCGGTGATTTTTCTCCCCATCTAAAATGTTTAAAGCCTTTTTTTTGGGGGGGATGGTTTTTTGAAAGGCATAATGTGGTATGTACATCGGTGAAGCAATACTGATATCTGGCAAAATTATAGGGACATTTCCCAAATGCTGATTTTAAAACAAGGTCATTTTGAGAGGAATCTATCCTAAATACCACCCATTTACCAAGTATTTCATATAGTGGCCGTGTTTCCATTTTGGTCTCCCAAAACCATCCCTGGCCTCCAGCTCACAGTACCCATCAACCCACCAAGATTTCCGGCCTGTTCATGTTCTCGTAATAGCGCTTCCATCCGAAGATCCAAAGAATTGGCCAATTTCGTCAAGTCCTGTGGAAAAAAACGCTGAAGACCTGGGTTGCCTGCGGTCTATAGATGATCTATAGGGAATAAAGACTGGAAATTTCAATGAGAAAAACTGCCGTAGATTTTGCTTCATGCACGAAAAAATCTGGAAATCATTCCCTATGGTCATGATTTGGGTGCATGAAACGTATGGATAAGCCCCAGATATCCTCGATTTGTGTGAGGATTTTGAGGTGTTTTTTCCAAATTCCACGCATGAAACACAGCAAATCTTAAGACATTCGTTTTCAAAATATGCATCCCCAAATGGTGACACAAAGAACCGCACCAAATAATTCTGTCCTGAAAGTGCTGAACGATTTTGTTGCCCGAATCCGTCGATTCCAAATTTCGGAACCTGTCAAAGGAGATTTCGGTGTCGGTTGGCAACCCAACCAAGGACCTAGAATTGCATTTATGAAACACAGGAAATCCAGCCACAAACTGGAAATCTATCAAAATCTATCAACATCTTGTTGTTTAAGTTAGTGTTGCTTTGTCTTTCAAAAACATAGCAGCATAGTTATCCACTTGTTTTTCAGCTAACAAAGGAAACTTGTTGTTTTTGCCATCCATTGGAGGGGGGGACCAACTCGTTCAAACCTTCGTCTATTTTACCATCTGTAACTCTCAACGCTCAATACTTCACTCCTGAAATATCGCTTCTTTCAGTTGAGTGCAGAAAATCCTGTTCACCCGTTGATACTCTCTCTGAAACTAACAGTTTGCACCTGAAAATTGATGGTTGGTAGTTGGAGGACGATCCTTTCCTTTTGGGATTCCATGTTTTCTGGTGCGAACTGTTAGTTTCAGTGAGCTTAGGGACCTTTGTTTTATTTGTCACATCATTTCGTAGGCTTTCAACATCCGTTTTCCGCTAAGGTTGTTGAAGGATCTTTGTTGATGTGGATCATAGCCAAGTAGAAATGAACATGCCTCGAAAAAAACGGCCGAAGCATATGCAATTTCCCCCCAGTTGGCAATCCCCGGTACTTCCTTGTTTCAACCCTTTTTCAAGAAAGTAAAATGCATGTCAACATGGCACATCTTCCCCAATGTTCAAGGTGAATATACCAAACCATGCTCGAAACCAAACCTAAAAATCAACTTCAAGAAAAGCATATCCAAGTAACGCGTAAGTTGCAGCAAATTCCATAGCAACAATGGTTCCCTTATCATCTACTTGACCCAACCTCAACAAAAAAAACATCTCAAAGTTTCTAGCTCATTTCAGGGTTTGCCATAATCACCTGAAACAACCCTAAAAAAATAGGAGAAACCCTACATCACCAAGGGACAATGCCTGTCAATCTTTAGGGTTGATTTTCCCATGTAACAAGGTTCTTATGGTGGACCCCGCATTTTGATGGCAAATTATCGCCTGTTTTTGTCCTTGCTGCCCTTCTTCTTTCCAGCTTCAGCATCAATACCTGTGAAGAACCTCAAAGGCCAACATGGCTTTCGGATGCGTTTTTTTGCTGAACGATTAGTCATGGCTTTTGGCTCTATATCTAAAAAATGACTATCTATCTCCCTGTCCTATCTACAGTATCTACATATCAATCTAATCAACTAATCAATCTAATCAATCAAATCAATCGATCGGTTTAAGTCTCCAAATTTCCGCCAATGATCGAAATTTTGACGTGATGTGGAAGATCACTTCACCTCTCCCAACCTCGCAACCATTGGAAAATTGATGCGCCTTGAACATACAAAATAATTATCTAGTGAAACTTAAAACCAATAAACTGGATATCCCTATCAAATACATCCAAGCACTGGTGGTCTCAAAAATATGAGTCAACTTTAGGTGAAGAAAAGATATTTCTGAAAACCACATAGAATAATTCTGTGACTCTCTTCCTCAAACAGTCTTGGAGTGAAAACATCACGTCGTCGCCACCAACATCTAAGCTTCCACACGTCCGGTTGGCAGACTCTTCATCTACCGCTGGCGCCTCGCTCAGATGCAACTTTTTGTGCCGGGTTTTTGATCATACATTGGTTTAAATTATATATTTGGTTATCTATACAAAACCACCGCCTAGAGAAAAAAAAACATCAATACGGCATACCTTTTCTAGAAAATACCAAGCTCCAACACGGTTCTTTGAAATTTCAGGAAGGGTAAAGTGGTGCTCTTGATGTGAAAAGTGGTGAAAGTGGATGATCTTGGAGCAAGGTTTGCGAACTCCAGAAACAAATTGACACCTCCTAGCCACCAACCAGATTTCCATGAAACCAGTGAGGTTCCATATGCTACTATCAATCATCGCAATCATCGACTGTTTTTCTCGCTCGTCCCCCTTCTTCGCAAAGTAACCCATACCACGCACATAGAATACTGTCTCAACGTATCCATCATCTCACATAGAAACCTCTCCCTCTCTCTACAAATTTTGTGCATAGTTGTATGAGAATCAACACACAAAAACTCACACATAGGGATATCACATCAATGAATATTTTTTTTTACAACGACTGCATCTTGACAACACCTTAAAAATACAAAGATAGATACAGGCACACCCCCGAAGATTAACATAGAACCTGAAAATGATGGTTGGGAAGATGATTTTCCTTTTCCAGGGGGCCCGTATTCTCAGGTTCCAGCCATTAACCTTCAGGGGTGTATCGATCATTCAAGAAATCTATGAAGCATCCTATCATCGAATCAGGAGTTTTCCAGTCACCAGTTTTTAGAGATTGACCTCCGTGGCAGCAGGACTTGCCGGTTCAGGCACCTTAAAGCATCAATTTTTTTTTGGAGGTGAGGTGGTGGTGAAAACCCTAGAGAATACAGGGGTCGTTGTATGTATATATATGATATATGTATATATATATAAATATAATAATGTACATTTTATATCCTACCTGCTGAGTGCACCCTGAAAAAAATCTGAAGACATTTTTCCTGCCTGTTCATATTTATGTAATGGAGATTTCCAAGTTCAACCATTCTGCATGAGGGGAAATCCTTCAACATCACCACAAATTCGCATTTTTTAAATCTCCCCAAATGGATCAAATGGAATATGAGCCAAAGGATTATTTGGTGAATGGGAGGATCATGCGGATGTCTGAAACACTTCACCACCAAACTCAACTACCAATGAAACATTGGTTGAAAAACTCACACTGTTGCGACAATTTATTATTTAGAATACATCCGTGAAGTTTAACATGGAACCTTTTCTTTTAAGCACACAACATCATTTTCAGCTTCCATCAGCAAACGGGGACAAAGCCATTTCGAAAGTCTAAACTTCAAACCTAACGACATATCCTTCATCCCTCAAAGTTTAATCATAGGCATTGGCAAAGTCCAATGAAATTGTGAATCTTCCAACTAGCTCAGTTGGTTTAGCAGAAGGTGAGCAAATATTCAAAAACGGAATGTTTTTACATACTTCCGTGTTCCAGGACCCCGCACTTCTTCGGTCATCTTGCGCCTGGAAGCCGGAAAATGGGGGACGAGGCAAACATTGTCTTTGCTCACATCTTCCTCAATTTATGGGGTCATCTTTTCCCTTCACTTAGCTTCCAAGTCACCGAATCCGCTTACATCCAACTTTTCAAAGTGACGAAATCGATATCCTTCCCCCCAACAAAATTGGCTCTCTAAAAATACATTTGGCAATTTTGGATAGCCCATTTCAAACTTTCATATTCCATCTATATCCATGGGTTTCACACAATTTCCAACCGCCACTTTGTGACGTCCTAAGTCTAAAGTGACTTTCATCAACAAGAAAGATAATGTAGAGTCATCAAAACAATGCTGTTGTTGGAAAAAATCCTGCACCAGTTGAGATAGTTTATCCCATTATTTACAAGGTTCTATACATCCCAGGTGGTGCAGGATTTCTTCCATCAGAACCACATGAAAACACAACCCGAGTAGCTTGCATGTAAAGCCAAACGCTCCAAGTGCCAACCTCTCTTGCTACATGCGCAAAAAACACCCGCCGCCACTTTTGAGCCACGTACTGACGGGACCAAAGATGAATGAAGCATAACAACCAAAATGACAAGCATGGGGACTTTTATCAAGATGGGTATTCTATGGAAACGATACATTTAATTTACGTACTTCACCTACATTTAAATAGTTCAATGCATAGATTGGATAAACTTAGTATATGAGTATACGCACCTTGCATCCCTTCATCAAACATGGTCAACTTTCTGGGATTCGATTCTGGTGGCAAAAGAATCGTAGTTTCATGGGTCTAAGCCTAAGCTATCAATCTATCAATCTCAACCAGCATAGGACCTCCCAATTAAAAGTCCTCTATGGAGAGTGGTGGGAATATGTAGGAATCTAGTCCTCTATCTTTCTGGATTTTCCAAATTGATGTTGACTTGATGAGCCCTGTTCAAACATGGACATGACCCTGGGACCTTCATTTCAATGGCCAGAGCAACAAACATGCCAGGCCCTATAGGAGACTAGCGAAAGAAATTCGTGGGCTTTACAAGCTCATCTTTGGCACTAAAGAGGACTCGGTCCCATGGGACAAATCAAAAAACACGGAGGTTTCACTAGTTTCCATCATGTTTCATCTAGTTTCACCAGATCTTTTAGTGCCCAAACTCAAATCGTTCGTCTTCCCAAAAAAGCAGTGACACATCTCAAAACCGCTACCAACAGCGCATTTAGTCAGCTGTCTTTTTCCGCTGCAAAGGTAACAACATCGACCTGGCGAGGAGACTCACGAAGATTCCAAAAGCTACGACACATTTGGTAGTTTTTTTTTAATACATCTTTTTCCGCTTGTGATTGCTTGATCTTTCTTTCTCTTGTTTGGCTGTTTAGCATGAAATGTGCATGAGTGCATCAGCATGATTCATCTTAAATGTATATCTATGGGTAAGTTAGTCGGTGAGTCGGAAAGGGTATGTATATGCTTATGTAAATATATGCGTGTTTGACTGTATGTTCGATATGTACCACTCTGGAATCTGGAATCTCTTTCTCACCAAACTTTCCTGATATCATCCAAACAGTGTGGCAAAAGACCATTTATCAGAAGTCCCACCCCCTGGAAACGCTTTCACTATGGCAAACATGTTTTTTTTTTTGAAATGGAAAATGATACAATTTATCCACTTATTCCTCAATTCATGTCAAAATTTAATTAGAAACACTGTAATTCATCGAGTCCATGGAATTTCCCAATTTTCTTTATATAAATCAACAGAAGCCCTTTCAAAAGCCGACCATGTCAATGAACACCGGGTTGACCTTACCTTGGTGGTGGTTACCAAAACAGTGGAAAAGTATTCGTCAGTCCAACAAAAACCCAAAATTTCAATGAAACACCCATCTCTGTAGAGTACCTTCCCTAAAACTAAGATGACCCCTGAAAATGGGCCATCCCAAAAAGGAGACTAGTCTTCCAACCATTGATTTTCAGGGATAAACTCGCTGTTAGTTTCAGGGATGGTATCTGGGCACTAAAAGTTCACCAAACACGACGCCAGGAGTACGCCACACGGCCGTGATAGCATCGCAAGGCCTCGAAACAGCCCGAAAGATACCATGAACTTCCCAAGAAGTACGGCTACCAAGATGAGGAGCTTAAAAATTGATGAATGGATTTTGTTGTATCTGGTGTATGAGCCGAGAAAATGAAGGCCCCCCAGCAGAGGAAATGAAGGCACCCCCAGCATTTTGGGACGTCAACATTTGTCATACTCCCAGTAACAGTGGGCAAGGTGAAGGTGTAGGTTGGAATCTCCCAGCTGAGGTCTCGGGCGATTTGCAGAGCAGTATTGCCTTCTGCATCCTGCCATTCAAAAAAGCACACATCGTCACAGAGACATGTTTTTATGTAGGCAAAACCAAAAATTGGAATTTGCTTTCCCACAATAAGATCACCAACAAATTGAAGATAGAAACACACATATATATATATATATGTAAATATATATATATATACATATAGAAACAAACGCTCTTAAATTGCCATGAATCGAAACGCATTTCTTTTCAGACCGTTTTGGGATTTGTTTTTCAAGGCGACAGTGAACCAAGATGAGAAAAGGTATGGTGTTTCATGTTGATCCAAAGTTATCCTTCATTTTTGGCAAACTATTTGAGGTTGGTAGCCTTTTTTCCAGATATCTTACCGACAATCTATATCCCAGGTGGTGCAAGATGGAGATTCAGATCTTTGATTTTCATAATGAGTGGGTTATTGATGGATACAGCATCTGTTCACCCCCGTTGCTGGCAGCTATTCTCTTCAAATCATCTCCTTAAATCAGCTGGCTTGGATACAATTAGGCAACAAAAAAGCTGCGATGATGCTTTCGCAAAGTCATGTCCCATGATGATTTTTCAATGTAACTAGCAAATTCAGCAGTCTTAAACCCGCAATTCGGGACGCTTGTCCTGGACGTCCACATCTGATCTCGCCTCCAGCAAGGCCTGCTTCCGTCGAACCCCTTGTTGTTTCTCAAAAATTAGGGACGGAATAGGGAGGAATGATGGTCATGATCTGAACCTAAGATTGAAAAGTTGGCATCAAATCTCTTGACTGCAAGTGCGCCAAGTATGGTGGGTATGTCAATATGGCAAAGGTAAGGGGGGGATATCCTCAATTTGCCCTACATCACTTTGTCCAAGTGTCAAAGTGATTCAGCTCTCAATACTGGTTGGCGAGGAGCAGGATCCTTTTTTCATGGCCTTTAAATCTACCCTCCCGGGAACTGACATATCCCCTACCAAGGCACTTTTGAAAATGATTTTCCTTTCTACCAGGTGGGATGTGTTAGTTCCCGGGAGGGTATATATAGTTTTTCTTTTAAATATATATATATATAATATACATGGACCGCATCTCATCCCTCATGTAACCTAAACAACTACTGTAGATGGTTTTCACTGCTCAAATGACGAATGAGCGAATTTCACCCTACAACTCGTTCACACCTCCACGATGGTCAATGAATTAATTTCTTACAGTGGGGAAATCATCAAACTACCACCCAGGATGCATCAGACTACATTGAAATCAAATAATCTGTAGGAGAACATATCATCCTGAGCTCCTTTCATTGTTTTTCCCTCATTGCAAAAGATTGCTGGTATCAGAAAAACATGAATCAAATTGGATCATTTTTGAAGAGGTTCATAGAAATAGGCTGGAAACTACCAACTGAGCAACAACAAAAGCTTAGTAACTTCTACCCCCGGTAAGCGGCCTTAAAAAACTTCTAAGGGTAGAAACAAGTCCCCTCTAACGGTAGGATTTCAGATTTCATACTCTAAATCAACCAATTAGTGTCTTTTACTAGGAGATTGTATTTACGGTAAGTTTAGATATGTATTTAGCAATACACACATAGATATTATATATATATATAATATAATTCTCTCATCATACCAAATGCTCAAATTATGCGAGGTATCAATCCCACCTGAACAGCCAATTCGCTTCCATGCGTCACTGCCTCAGGCTTCAACGACGACGAATTTTCACATCTTTCCACTGGTATGTTTTACTAGTTGGTGGTTTCAACCCATTTGAAAAATATTAGTCAAATTGGATCATTTCACCAGGTAGGGATGAACATAAAAAATCTTCGGGTTCTTTTTCGGGGGGGGGTGGCATGAACATGGAAGATTCACCAAAAGTTCTTTTTGTGTGTTCCCATGAAAAACTGTTCTTTTTGCTTCAGCTTCTTTGAGAAACCAAGGTAAACCACAGAAGTCATGGAGAGACCTGCAGCCAATCTCGCAACCTTCTTTTTTTTTGGGATCCGCCAGGCGTTGGATTGAATGGCGATCCTGCAGAAAGGCTGATCTCTGTGTGCGAAAGGGGGGTGGTTTCATGAGATGATATTTTTTCAAAAAAGAAACGGATAGCTGGAAGCATACTCAACCAATGGTAAATTGGTGGTTTGCCCTAAGTAATAATCTCTTTCATAAGGGAGTCTCACATATCCAAACCACCGGGCCACAAACCACCAATATACCATTTGTTGACATACTCAACACCCAACAAAAACGTACTTCTGAGGAGTTTTTTCGCTTTCTTTAGAGAATTCTGTTTCTGAGTCCAAAGTATAAAGCCTGACAAGTTGAAAAGCACCTGGAAAAAATTACATTCCACAAAATTGACACAGCCCGTGAAAGTGAACATGGAAAATTGTCTTACCAGCAAACTAAACGGCCTGCAAACGCATCAGCGTTCACTACCCTGATGCCATGCACATTGGACTGGTTGGAGAAGCAAAGGATACTTTTCGTGGAGTCAATTGGATTCAAACAAACTACAAAACATAAGATAGGCCGTTCACCCCTTCTAGGGAACTCTATACACTCCACCCACCTTTCGATGACTCAGATGACTCATCTCCACATCAGCCCTCACCATTCCTGCGTCAATCATCATCGTAATCTTCATGAAGCACTTCCATCAGCTCCAGGCGAATGAGGGTGTGCTCGTCCCCTGGGCAGGATTTGATCCGTGGGCGCAAACACAAGCCAGCATACTAATCACTCAATGAGCAATATAAAGCATTATCAGTATGCATATACGGTGTATGTGTTTTGGAAAATTTAGCCTTCGTTTCGGGGTTATATATATATAATGATACATATACCTACATGTATATCTGCCAGTTACCACCCTTTTTCCCAGAATCAGAATCCTCACTTGATTATGTGCTTCAAGTCAGAAGGTGGTTGCTCAGGACGGAATTGCAAGTACTACACAGGTGCGAAATTCTTGAACAAAGTAGTTTCGAATCCGAATGCGATCCATCTACTGCCCCTGGAGTTCAAGATGAAACCTTCAAAAATGAGTCTTTAGAAACGGATATCATGTATTCATATAATCATATATATAGGCCTTTTCGGCAACCACCATTTTCAAGTTCCATGTTTCTTTTTTTGGGGGGAAGGGTTTACTTTTTAAATCGTGGCTCCAGGTACCCTGGGAACTTGGAAAATTGGTCAAAGGAAAGTCACCGAGAAAACCCAAGCCGTGGGGGGAACTTGGAAAATTTAAGAAACCACGAGGCAGCAAGGAAAATGGTAGCGAATCATATCTTTAGGACATCTGAATGGTGGGTAAATCACATCTATGGTGGTGCTTTTCAACCTATTTGGAAAACCAGTAGTCAACCTATACAGATCATTTCCCCAAGTAGAGATAAACAAAAATTGACCTGCTTAATATCACCCTTTGGAAGTCTACTGAGTCTACTTTTTCTATACCTGTGTAATACTGTTGATGTAAGAAATACAAGTAATCTGTTGAGAATAGTTGAGATATATTGTGAAACCCTGGAAAAAATAGGAGATTCTCCATAAACAACCAGGTTACCTGGTTCCATCAACACTCGGATTTACTTAGCATACTCCAAATTTGTAGGCCATGATGAATCGATCCTTTTTTTTTCGGAGGTGACACCTCCCCAAGTAGCACACAGGTGGTAGAAATCGCTCCGTACACCAAACAACCACTGCAAGGGGTTGCTACTAAATCTCCACGGGAGTCTGAAAGAAAGGATTCCTCCCAAAGCAAGGAACTGTTTCAAGTTTCAAGGGAGTATGAGAAAAATGGTGAAGCTTTTTCCAAAGTTAAGTGGGATAGCAATATTAAGGATTTCCGGAAGATGAGCTTCTGAACTTCCCTCAGATTGTTGAAGATTGCCTTATGAACGTCAAATAATATGAACAATCTATTGAGCTTATGAATAACATCAACATATCCACATCCTATTTCTTATTTGAAACTAATTTTGTTGAGATGTCTAACACCACATTCCGCCAAGGAGCCATTGAGGGCATCCTTCTCAAAGCGACACTCCACACGTAGTTGAAGCTGTTCTAAACAACCACGAATCACGCCACAAATGAGGTTGGAATACCACCTTTTTTTGCATCACCAAAAAATGGTCACAACAGAAAAAAGATGGAAACTTTGGGATGTTTTTTTTTTGCGGATGCAATTGGGTATCACTTTTAGGCTGCTAGAAATTGATGTTGGAGATGGTTTGACAATGAGACCGCAGATTCAGGATCATTTTCTTTGTAAAACGGAGTAAAACAATGACATTTTCAGGTCCAAAGATACTGAACCATGCTGTTTTCATTGAGGGGATTGACATGTTTGACATTATATACTGTCGTCTTGAAAGCAAACACCTTAGAAGCCTGCATGTCAACAGTTAGATGAAGTCTTGAAATCAACATAGACTGAAGAGGAGTGTTTGTGAAATGCAACAAATGATTGAGTTTCTAAAACATCTTTGTCACCCTTTAGCACATGTTCCATATGCAAATGATTCAAGACTAAAGATCATGACAGATTGCTATCAAACATCACTAGAACTCATGTACCCCCCTGAAAACTAACATATCCCCTGAAAATTGATGGTTGGGAGATGAAAACTCCTTTTCAGGGGACATGTTAATTTTCGGCGGGTAACATCTTTACTCCAAGTTTCCAACATTTGGACTCAAGGCACCAAAAATCATACAAAGACTTGGCGTTTTCCACATTTTCCCCCGATGATTTTCCCTAAGTCCACCGGAACCTGAAAACTAACCACACGTGTGATTTGAGCACATGAACACATGAGTTTTATCATGGATTTTTCCCGCAATTTTTGGGGTTTTGGATCATTCAGAATGTGATGGTGTACCACACATCCTGACGTTGAGTTCAGTTACATTCTCGTTGACCAACGAAAATTAACTTTCACTAAGCTGGAATGCGTGAAACACCACTATCAGCGTGAATCCCCTGAATCCCAAAGTCTTGCTGAATCCTCTCAGAAAAGTTTTTTCAGCCCTGAAGTTTAACAGCTGGCCCCTGAAAAATGGTACAACTTTCCTTTTCGGATACACCCTGTTTTCATCGGTTTTCAGGAGCAAACTGTTAGTTGTCAAGGAGGGTAAATTTTCACCACTCAAAAACCTGAAGTCCTTATCGTCAAGGTGCAAACGATTGGTGAGGTTGGCAGGCAACTCAACGTATTGTGCCAAGGGGTTCTCTGGCAATACCAAGGAGCAGGCTGTCATCTCCTGGAAATTTGCTTCTCGGATGATGAGGATGATTGATGATGACTGATTACTATGACGACTGGAAGGACAATGAATTAGAAGGCATCTTATGGACTTGCAAACACCAATCCGGATAGATACAGTAGATAGTCAGGCATTCAAACATACTTGATGAGTGAACAACAAAGGTTTGCATTGCAGCACCAAAAATGGAATGGAACGATGATTGTTTGGAAGAACTTAGACATGCATGTGACGTGTGTGGAATGATGGAACAGTTTGTATTTTACAGTAACATGTCATTGTTAATACATAAAACCGTACTGTAATGCAAGTTTTGTATGCAATCAAATCATGTTGATACTTGACGTTGAAACAATCTGAAAACAACATCTTTTGCAATCTACCCAGTATCACAAAAACACAACAGGACCTCGTTTGAAACCAACCAGGTGTCACTGGAAAATTTGAACTCCTAAAACTTGGCCCCGAACTGAAGTGACGACGAGCGAAGAAATGTCGAATATTGATATTAGGAGTACGGCCCAGGAACAGAATTGGGACAATAAATCTGGTGGTTTGGTGACGTTCCACGTCACTTCTGTATGTTTTGGCTAGTTGGCGTTGGGTGTCTGGCACAAACTCTAAATCAATCATGCTGTCCATGACTGCTTCGAAACCACCCTGTTCATCTTTTTGTTGAACCTCTTTCTCGTCCATCAACACTTCCCTACATCATACTAAGGTACAAACATGAGTACATCAAAATAAGGAACTTCAAACAATTATCAAGGATTCTGGACCGAAACAAGATGCATAAAATTATTTCACTTCGTTTCATTTACCCTCCAGAGAACGATCACATATCCCCCAAAAAATGGCATTTTGAAGATGATTTTCCTTTTCCCCAGGTGGGATATGTTAATTCCCTGGAGGGTATATCTTATTTTTTGCTTCCCAAATCCATCACTTCACGAAGGTGTTTTGCTTTTTCATCTACACCCGGTGTTGGCGCCTTGTTCCACATGACCACCTCTCCACTGACGCCTAGGAACATTCGTAAACCCACCTGGCGAGTCCGTTTTTCTTTTTCCGGCAGGGATGGGATGGCGGTCACCGTTTTTAAGCGTGGGGAATGGACACCCAATAAATAAAACGTGAACATCATGAAGAACACAATCATAAGGAAGATCTGACGCAAATACACCAACCAGCCAATCAAAAAAAAACGACATCCAACAAATCACCCCAAGTTTCTGTAATCCGAAACAAAAAAGCAACAGCACGACAATCCGATGCTGGTTTCCCGGTCGCCTTGGCGATAACATCACAGGTGTCACGAAAGTCCTGACAAGCGTTCACACCACTCTTGGCCAGGAACTCGTCAATGAGGCGCAAGCCAATGTTGTAACCCATCTTTTCCAACCTGAATTTTTGTTGATGGAAAATAGGAAGACATATGGAAGAACTAGTTATTAATCATTTGTGATGTAAACATCAAAATGATGGAAGTGCTGCAGCGAAGAAATGGACCAATGGAATTTAGAGATTCCAGTCACATCTTAGTCTTCGGAGTTGGATATCCACAGCCATGCACTTTGAGACTTTTCCTCGAAATTTCGTGGGATGGAAGATCCAACTGATGGAACCCATCCACAGCTTGGATGTCGCGACATCTTGACATTTTTTGTGCCAACTTTTCAACTCTAATTCCCAGATCCTGGTTCAATACCAAACTACCAAGTTGGAATTTACGTATATGGAAATGCTTTGATATCCCGAATTCCATTGTAATGATTTGATTCCTATTTTCCCAAGTTATCTTTTGGAATCAGTTACCAACATTGCCTACACAGTCACAACTTTCCTGTCAGCCTCGCTACAAGTTACCCAACAAGGCCGGTCGACTTTGCACCCAAGACACTGTGCATTCACGGCATCCACGTCTTCGATGTCCCGTAAGAGTTGTGTAACTAAGGATCCATAAGTCAACACGAAGAGATCCGCATTGACCTGCCAAGGTTTTTGGAATTGAAAAGTGCCATGGGAAAATCTGTGTGTTTTTTCAATATTGATTTGGTAGAGCGCTGGAAATAGAAATGAAAACAACTGCGCTTTCCAAAATCAAACACAGCACCTGCCTTCCCAAAAGGAAAACTCATCTGAACCAACCGTTTCAGGTGTAGTTTCAGGGAGGGTATATCTAATGAAAATCATCCCTTTTGAACAGATTGTAAGATACCAACACACAAAATCAACTTGACACTGCTCTGTTGTGTGCAAAAAAAAACATAAGGGAATCTTATTACAATCATAATATTTGGAGCCTAAACAGGATTCGAATCAATGATGGATGATGATGGAAATAAAATCGCCCGTAAATTGAGTATTCCAAATCCAGAAATCCATTGTTGACTTTGACCCCTTGGGCCTTTTCCATGCGATTAAAGGCCATATCGCCCAGCTTGCCATACCTCGAACTTTGCCGAGATGATGGACTGGGGTGTATACACCTTGAAAACGAACAGAACCTCTGATTTTGTAAAGGACCCTAGAATGAAAATGATCAAACAAATGCCATTTTCTAATCAACCATTTTTTTTTTGCAAGCATGAGCTCTTCATTGCAAAGAGTGGTTCCTCTCAATATTCTCAATAGTAATTCAAGACTTTCCGATGAAATCGCGAGATTCATCTGGGTGAATTGCACAATCATTTTGTTGCCAAACTAAACATGTAATAATCCTGGCAGTGACTGTGACTGGGTTGGGGGGTAGATCCAAGGATAACCAGAATAATTCAGCAACCTGACGCGTCTCTGATAAGAGGGGGTTGCCTATTTCTACCTCTCCGTTTCTGCGTCAAAATCGGGGTCGTTGAATTGGATGCTTTCAAGGCTTGCCAGCCCGTTGGTCGCTTTTCACCGCCCAGTTTAGAACAAATATGCCACTCAAACGGTATCATCTACCTACCTGGATCTTCCAAGGGGTGCTGAATGGATGGGTGGGCATACACCATCCCTTAGGGTTCAAACTGCAGCACCTTTTGGAAGATGCTGGTAATTATAGGGGTAAAAAAGTTAGTACAAACAAACACATTCTTTGAAACAACCACCTACAGCAAATCACCTGGTAGAAGGTTCAAAAGTACAAGGTTTCACATGGCCCTATCAAGCTCCAGCTGTAACAAAAAATCAGTTGGATGATTCGTAATCTTTCATTTACCTGATTTATTTTGGCTAGTTCAAGTTGGTCTATGGCGAAATCACATCCGAAAATTTGCTATTTGTTGTTGATGGTCGGTCAGTTGCATTTATGTTGCTCTTCTTCACCCAAGAATACACTTCACACATGAGATCCGTCCAACAAAAAATACCCCGAAAGTTCTGAAAGAATACTTCGTAAGACTCATGTCTTTCTCGGGGAGTGTCGGGGTGGAGAATTCCCGTAAGGTGGAAAATCATGTCGCAAAAATGCAAAAGCAAACCATCCACGGTTTTGGTACATCCATTGTAATGACTTGAAACTCTTGATGAAGTCCCAAAGTTTCTCAGTTTCTCAGCGCATCAAAATGCCACCAGGTCTCTTGTCAATGGCTGCCGGTCTGGACATCTTTGGGAGTTGCTTGTGTCCAAGCGGCTTTTTTTGGAACCCCGCGTTGAACCCCCGAGCTTTTCGTTGCTTTAGCACGAAACGTCGTTTCATTTAGATGCTAAAGATACTTCGTACTTGGCTGGAAACTTTTCAGACTGAAACGGCGATCATATTGCAAGTTTTGGTAGATAACGCCTTCATTGGCTCCACTTGAGCATTGAGTGACACTAGTTTTGCATACCAAAGTATTATTAGTGAAGATTCCCCCCCCCAGAAACAACATCCATTGACAACAGAAATCTTGGGGAACGAAACAACATGCATTTTTTTTGTAACACATGCATGCATTCTCTGGCTTGTGGATTGCTGAAACATTTTGCCCTGACGGCTGCGGGTTTTTTTGAGTGTTTTTTGTTTGAAGTCCAGCACCAATGGGCAGGAACAGGGAACAAGCAAGAAACAATCAGCAAATTCATCTGAGTGAACTATATTACCTCCCAGATTTGCCAATCAGTTGGGAGTCAAACTCTTGACCGATCGAAAAACCTGGAGAGAAAACATGTGAACTTGCAAGATGTTGAAACTGCTGAAACTGCCCGGGTCATATCTTGTTAGTGACCATACCTCGACCCACAAAAGACATGAAAGTTTTCAACTCCTTTAGCAGAAAGTGGTGGCAGGTCATATGCATTTCACCAAGTGGCTTTTGCAAAAAAAAATCAGGCTAAGCGGTTGACATGGACAATATTCCTCTTCTTCCTAGGGTTTCATGTTCAACTGTGTCTCAACTGGTGTAGGATTTCTATGGATAACTTACATGAACCAACGAGAGGCTTCAACAATCGAAGCAATGGACCGTCACTTCCCCCCGTCTGTCAGGTTTCACCAGCCTTACATAAACCCTTCCTGGAATACTTAGTATAAAATTGGACCATCCTAAAAAGGGAAAGTGATTTGACGGTAAAATTTGAGGATATTTTGAGTATTCAATCCTTTTTCTAGACGATCTTCGAGGTTTTTTGTCCACATGTCTGTTGAAACATGTTCATGTCAAATATTTCAACCATTTCCCTGGTATTTGCCTTTTTTTAGGACATGTTGCCAACAAAACAATCCATCCAAAATCTTGGCATCCCCGACATGCATCAAAGGTGTTTTGCCACGTGCATCACAACGATGTACATTGGCACCATGGGTCAACAACAAGGCGACCAAAGGATTTGGCACCTCACATCCATCCTTGGGATTTTTCACGTCGAACAGGTGGAATCCCAGGGGCAATTGCACGTGTTTGACTGGGGAAATCGCTTCAAAATAACAAAAATATACAAAAATACATTTAAATGCATCAAGTTTGATATTTCCACCCAAAATTGAGGTCCCATTTCATGATGTTTCTGGGAAAACGCCCAAAAACACACAGCACTCGGGGCGCTTCCCCATACCAAGTAAGCAGTATGGAACACTTACCACCAGGATGACATGAAACATTTTTAGTATCATTTTGCCAGTGGTATGGAGCATGTTTAACACACCACAGAGGTTAACAGACGGGCTGGAAACAACCCTCATCACTTTTCAAGTCCTCAAAATATACTCCAAATTTATTTCCAAATTTGCTATTGGGACGCGATCATCTCGCTATCAGCCTGAAAGGTGGCCATTTGGAAGTAAGCATCGTATATATCGTATACATCAGCAAGTTTCATCACCTGAACTCCTGATTGAAGATACTTACCAAGTTGTCAATTTCGGTTTGGAAAGTCTTGTTAGCTGAGCCCCTACACCAAAAACACGTGTCCCAGGATAAACTTGATTAAGATATTTTTTTTTCTTTTTCCTCGGTTGGATTTTGATTACTAAAAGCATTTAAAAGCATTTATATTAAGAAAACACGACCTTCCTTGCCATGATTCTTGGGTTTTCACCACCACCACCACTTCCACCACCAACCCAACCATAAGAACAGCCAACCCCGAGCTTCGAAAATGCTGCTGAGATCCTTCCTACCCCACTGAAATTCAACGTAGATACACAACTTGACGCCATGTTTGTAGCCGGAGATACCTTTTCCACACCGAACATGTTTGTTACCTATTATTGTAAATTTCGTTTGTGTACCCATAACCCTAAAACCACCCCATCTTGTGTCAAGACTCGGCATTCACATAATCAATTCTGGATGCCCACATCAACAAGGTTTGTTGACCATCAGGATCCGCCACCTGACAAGCGTGTGAGTGTCCATATGCTTATGAAAGCAGTCAGGTCTTGCCTTGGTGCCTTAGCAAGGCTGAACATGAACTGACTATAATATACATATATACTATAACTACTTGGTGCTTGAGATCGAGCCACACATTTTTGTCAACATACCGACATACCTGACAAACAATGGAAAATCTTTCCCAAGTACGTAGGGGAGAACAAAAAATATTTGGAATCACCACCTACTAGTAGTGAAGCAATAATTTCTGGTGGGGGGATTAGCTGTGAGGGGATAGCCACCCGATTCCCATCATCAATATTGTACTCTCAAAGCACATTTTTCAGTACATGAATCAAAATCCAACACTACTTGGATGGCTGGAAACTGAACTGACCCCGACAAACCTCATGGGGATCACAACTGGGGTAATGAAAAGAGTTTGCTCGCCATTTAAAACGATGGTTACTGGGCTGGGCCCCTCACTCTGGATACTTTTGAAGGCCATACGTCTCAAGCAAACATCCAATATGTTTCCATCGGTTTCATTTACCTCCACCCTAGAACGAGAGAATGGAAGACTTTGCATCTAGTTTCTTCAGAACATGTACAAAATAGATTCCAAAAGTATACCACCCCAAGACAACAGCCATACTTAGTACGAAACTTTCATCCACACATTTTATGCCATCAAAAAACATCTCTCTTTTTGATGGCAACAATAAACACCTTGTTGCCTTGGACGCGTTCCCCAACGGCCCGACCTCATCGGCTTGCGCTTTGGCATCCAATAACAAAGCGGCACAGGAGCAACTGCTATGAGCCAAGGCCTTGATATTTCTGGAGAAAAACTTCATCTGAGGGGATAGGAGGGGGAGCTTACAACCCGGGAAGATTAACATTTTGAACCCAAAGTCATGGAGGTTTGGAAGATGATGTTCCTTTTCAAGTTGGTGATTGTAAGGTTCCATCTTAGTTTTTTGGGGGTGTACAGCTGTTGTTTGCGCCTTTATTGAAATCTACGCAGATCTGAAAAATTGGCAATGCACTTTCAAAGTGGGAAATGGCTGGGTAAATATTCCCGTCCCATGAAACATCTGGTACATATTTCATTGCCCTAAACATCCAAACACCAGCTGAGAAGAAATATTTGGAGCCACCCAAAAATACATAAAAACGCCGAACCTCAGGAGGTATTTGGATGTCTAGGGTTAAGATTAAAAATAGGGAGGGATCAAGAAGAGGGTAGCTATTTAAAACACATTGTATCAGTAAGAAAGTACAATGAGAGATTTAATAGATATATCTGATACACTTCATATATATCCAAATAGGAATTCAATATCAATTTAGCCCTAGCTTCTTGAAACACCAACGTTTTGATAGATGCACATCATCTTCAGTTCCTTGAAGTTGTTCCCATGTTCATGGCTCCTTTCTATATCATTCCCTCAAAGTTGTAAGATCATGGCCCTAAGCAAGCCGGTAGCATCCCCGTCCCACTAGTCCTGTGGAAAGTGACGGTGAATCAATACGGGACCCTTCAACTTCAAAAGATCAGAGACAGATCTTCTATTCCTGGACTAGCATCATGAGTGAACTTAGGATACTGTACCGACATAGGGTGAACAGGTCAAACATACTGTCATTATGAAATATTTAAGGTAGAGTCAGTGTTCACAATGCACAACTCGCAGGGGCTAAGGGTGTATCAGGTACCGGGTACCACGATGCGTGCATAAAACCTTTGACCCCTTAAAATCACCAATTGAGCCAAGAAAAAACCTTTATCAACAATTCCATGATAATAATGGTTATTATTAAAAGGAACTTCCACACAAATGGGCTATACTTCTCATAAACAATAGTAGTAGAACTCCCATGTTTGACATTAGATTTGCTGAAGGTGGTTGGACAAAATATTAAACAAGCAAAAGTAACCCAAACAACCAGATTTTTTACACTCAACTTTAGCATCCCAGGTGCTGTGGCCAAACATGATACGCCTCCATGGCCACGGTGTGACACATCTGCGCGACGTGTCAAGAGCTCACGGGTCACCTCGTCGTAACCTTCAAGTGAAGTTGGATGGGAACTTCTTTGAGCAGGTTTCTGATTGGGAAGAAAGTTATGCAGGCAGCTCAGTTTTTACATGTTTTTTTACCATGAAATATGTCTGTAAAACTTGTTTCTGTCTTGTATATAAATATGCATCATAGTCATAGTTACAATTCAAAAAAAACAGAGTAGGCTCCTTGAGTGAGTATATATCGTCTGGCAATCTAACGGCTCTATCTAACAGCTCTAGCTGGCTGTTAAAAATAACACCCACCACAATCCAATACTAAGATTACCCCCTTTATGGTTCTCATTTTGCCATTGCTGGCTATGTTTCTTGACCATTTGGAGTGTCAAACCTGTCCCCCATTCAGCGATTTTTCAACGAAACGGGTCTTTAAGTTTGCAGGGTGTGTTGAACAATCTCCGCAACCGATCGAATCATCAACACCTAGCAGTGCAAATTTCTGTGTACGGATCTGATCGATTCCTAGATAGATTGCTTCAACATTTTTCATATTCTTATATATTTTTTCATATTGTAGCATAGCAGTACTTAGCTACTAAAATGTCAAACTTACGACAATTTAAATATAAGATAATTTCACACCCACTCATGCAGAATGAGCAGATCACCACTTTCTATTGATACTTCTCAACCTATTCACTTAACGAATCTCAAGGGAGACATGGAAGAGTTTCACCAAGCAACCCATGGAGCAAGCATATTGTAACAACGAACATCCGTGCATCTGCGGATTCTTCCAGTTGATATCGAGGTCAGGAGATGTCCTCCCGATACGAAAAAAACAACTTACTCTTCGGTGGGTGGGTCGTTTTCACCAGCGACTTTTTTGCACCAAAAAAAATTGCTAAATTTCAGGTGCTCTCCAATGGTTTTGCTCTTTTTTTTCTTGTTTCGGGTCGATTTTTTGAAGATGAAAACATACAGCAGCTTCTCGCATTTTTTGGGTTGTTTTCTAGGAAATTATCTGGTCCCTCCCTTGCCAAACATTTACCTTTCTTACTGTGTATTAGTGTGATCCCACCAATTTCTATGGTCTGTGGCTGTGGGATCATTTTGTGAGTTCCTTTTCTGTCAACGGAGATTCAACCCATGAATATCAACCTGGATAAACCCCTGCGAATTGCGAAGTTGTATCAACCTATGAAGATGAGCGTTGCCGATGAGAATGGCGGAACAATCATCCAAGTGATCTACGAGAACACAAGCTCTATTGACTCTATCTCATCTCATGAAATCGTTGGTTAAACCGCGACTTCCATTTCATGGATACGAAGCCCATGCAATGCCTATGACAGAGGATAGAATTTCATCCCCCAAACTAGCCAAATTGATGCCAAAAGAAAAACACTCCTCCAAAAAGCAAAGATAACAAAAATGACTTAGGAATTACTAAAATCCCTTGCTACTTTGTGGCTTCAACCAATTTCCAAAATATGGTTCATTTCCCGAAAAAAAGGGGTATGAAGGGATGTAAAAGATCAAACAAAAATCTGAAGGAAAACACAACCAAAAACCAAGCAAAAACAAGTTTAACAGCTCGCCCCTGAAAAATTATTGGTTGAAAAAAAAACATGAAACAACACTTCCTTTTTGGAATTTTCCAATTTGTAGCAACTTTTCAGGGCCCTGCTGGTTTTTTTTCGACAAACCATTTATGATTTTGCTTTTGTCCTCAAGATTTCCAACGGTTCTTGCTGCATTTGTTCTAAGGTAGGACCACCTTCTGCACGAATCAGCGCCTCTTCAGGGCCCAAAAAGGTGGAAAAGGTGGAAACGTGTGGACCTTGTTTTCGAGGTGCCCTGGAGATGGAATTATATCACGCACTTCATTCATCTTTAAGCTACTTGAGTTTCTTGGTGCTTACGTCAGCCCTCTCAAAAAACTAGTCAAATCGGAAAGCTTCTCCCAGTTTTCGCAGTGAAAATGAAGCACCTGAAATGTGGAGGTTTACAGTTGTGCTCAAAATAATGAGGCAGGCTGCTACAAATATATACAATATGTAATATATGCACATAGAGTTCCAACAAATTCTCCTTGACGCTTCCCTGCGTACACGATATCATGAACTCATGTGCCAAGATCACATTTGGTGTCGAAGAAAACAACAAATATGTTTCTATTGCAATGAATCTTCTGAATCTTCCTTGGGCCATCGCTTGGAAAAATGCAGGTCAATGTCCACCTCTTTCCAGCCCCCCCCCCCATTTTTCCAGACTTTCTTTCCCAATAGGGTCGGCCCTTCAAACCCCCCCAACATGGTTTTCCAATGCCTCAGCTTCAGCCTGACGGCCTTCGCCTGACATATCCATCAATCCAGCAATCTTGGGTCCCTACTGTTGATGCTTCAGAAATCCCAAGGCCAACCCAACCACTTGGGATGTATAAAACCCTGTAAATAATGAGATAAACTACCAACCAAAAAACTGCTTCGCCGGATCCCAAGTGCAACAAACCTTCCTTGAATCACTGCAAAATACTACCAAAAGGTACTGTCAATGAAGCCTCCTTGCCTTCAGGAAACCATATCTAAATTCAACCGTATTTATTCGACTTAAAATCAACATCACCATAGACAATCCTGTACCCTACGAGTACAAGTCATCACTGATGAGTACCTTTCAGGTGGATATTTTCCATATCTTCTCATAGCGCTCATAGTATTACTGACCAAAACTGCTCAACAAAAACACCCCAAGATCACCCAAGACATTTTCACATCCTTTTCTCCCTGGAAAAAAACACACACACAGCGGCCACACGTTTTTCGATCAACAACTCGCGACCAACCAAGCCTAGTAGTTTGGCATAGCGATTTGCATCAAACCTCGACGTGAAAAACCGCGTGAAATCTCAACCGGAAGGTCCGCTTTTTTTTTGCTGGGAGATTTTCCCCGCTATCAAAACTATCCATTTGCAAAGGTGTTTGTGCTAGGCGGTTTTGGCTCATTATAAGGTGCCCAGATCCAATACTAATCTGTTGGATCTGTTAGAGAACTCAAGCTGACCGCCCAAAAAGCAAGGGAGTCTATTATTTGCGAAGCTGTTTCTCCACAATTAGTGATATCAACCTCGTAGTTTCTGGTAACCCCACACCCGATTGGCTGGCTGGAACGTCCTCGCTTTGTACTTTTCAGGTGAACTGAATCATCGCCTAATTACCCCCCTTTTACCAATCTATGGGTTGGTTCGTGAATGTACCCATTTGCCCTGATATCTGGCGATATCACTCTCACCTAGTTGGGACGGATGTAAAACCTGCCAAGCCAATAGAGTAGAAATTCAATTATTCATTAACTGCTAAACTGCTTTGCCAGATTTGTTGCTCCAAACCACAGCATAAAGGAGGCGTTTCTCTGGGATGTTTGAAAATTCAATGCGTTTCGCCTGGTTTGGCTTCCTGTGGCTGAGGTTCCTGTGGAAAAACAACCAATATTCACCAAGGTAAAAACACATGGCAGTTCCGGTTACCTGAATCCGAATGAGAGTCAACCCCTAAATCTCTGGTGAGTTCAAGTATCTTAAGCACCAACCGCATGGGTAGCTTTAAAAAATGATGATATTGATCAATCCAACGGGTCAATGTACCAAAAAAACATCATCAAGATCATCCACACAAGCCCAACCCTCCAAAAAGAAAACTTCCAGGTTTCAACAAGGCAACTAGTTGGTGGTTTCAACCCACTTGAAAAATATGATCGTCAAATTGGATTATTTCCCCAGGGATCCGGGTGAAAATAAAGAATAAGTGAAACCACCACCCATATTTGCAGCAACTTTGATCCCTACCAAACCAGATTTCCAGTGATAACTCAACTGATAACCTCTTCTGCACAAAAAAAAGCAGCCAGATTCCTACCGTCTCAGCATACCCTCCCAAGATTTAACATGGTTCACCTGAAAATGGCACCAAAAGGAATAGGAGATTCCGAACTTGGAAACCCATCATTTTTAGGTGAACCATGTTAAATTTTGGGGGAGTATTACTTTCCATTATACTGGTTGGTTTATAGGGATCCTTATAATGGCTTATTATAATCCCTATATAACTGATTTGTATCATCCTAAATGAGAGGGTAGTACTCCAGGTGCCCCCGACTCGGCATTCAGCTCTGGTGGCTGCTGCATCGCCGCAAAAAGCTGCATCGCTGCATGACCCTGACGGCTGTCGTTGGTGTCCTTGACGGTGAAGGGGGGAAGCAGAAAACATGGCCATTGGAGAATGCAAACGTGGATTTTTAATGTATGTATATACAGTATACATTATATATCCTAGAATCATATGTATATATCAAACCTATATACATGTTTTTTTATGTGTAATAACGATAGGTATGACATGTTATTGCAGTATTATGTGACATATGTGCCGTACACATGTTGTAGCAGTTGAAACAAATATACAGCTCTGAAATCAATTACAGTAAACTCAGTAAACCTAAATATATGTCAAAGGCAGTTCTGGTAGATATATATATATATATACAGTACATTTCTCACGTATGTATGTAGATTTCAAAGATTTGTTCAAACACAATTCATGCAAATTCTCAAATATGCAAATGCAAATTTATGTCAAAATTTTCAAGAAAACTCAACAGAAAACACACATTCTCACAATCAGCAATGCCTTTGATGGCGGTCCTCCCAAGTGGCCAAATCCACTTCCTTCCCTGTTAGCCCATCAATGATGATGCCACGGTCATACCCTGCCAGAAAATTCCCGTGGATTTACCACGGCTGCAGCAAAATAAAACAAAAAAACTATCTTCCAATTGTGGTTGGATAAAAGATAAGTTGATTATGTTTGGTTGATTTTTTAGTTGTGCGTGCTTGCCTTCTAACCCAACAAGAAGAACAGTGAAACATGGATTCCTAGAACTCGTTTTTCCCACCTTGACAGGTGACCTTCGGCACTGGTGGCACCACTGGTGGCACCGTTGCCTGGTAAATTTGGTTGGAGCTACATATTGGAGTTGATGCAAAGGTTTAATGTAATATACTCACTTGGTGTATATAGATTATTATATAGATATCTATGTATGTAAATATGAATATATATATATATTATATATATGTATGCATGTAAATTTATATATCAATTTGTAGGGAATGGTCTTGCAAAAAAACTTATATATATATATATTTACAGATACATGACTTACAGAGATGTATACATACGTGTGTTAGATCTATAGATATGAATATGGAGTCACACAACGCGACTGTGTCAGGACTTTGCAACACTGCATCAATTGCGTGACGATATTGTTCAGTATGGACATGCTTTGATCTTGTTGAATCATATATACAAGTACAAAACATACATGTACATTTACACATAGAGATACACATATGTATACATATACATATCATATACAGATACACATACACAACTACATCAATATTTATGTACATCTATATCCTCTCACTGAATATTTACAACCAAATTATCCAAAATCATACGTATATGCTCGAATCATGTATCTACATTCTAAATGTGAACTGCTTAGTAAACCCTTTCGGCACAACTGGCCTCCTGCTTCTGTGTCGAAGCGCTCTTCAAGAAGCCTCTCAAATGGAGTCAAACTGCATGCAATTACAAGTCTTCAAAAGATAAGGAGTAATAAGGAGTAATTAATTGAGAGTTAATAGACATTAATAACATCTACTTATGATGTAATTTCAATTTTGCACACCTTTGGAGCCAATAAGTCTAAGACTTCCGTACTCTGTCGGCAAATCATCTTGGGTGATCCATTTCCAAATGGCTGGAAATTGTTGTTTTTTTCGTCTGTGGAAGTCGAAAAGAGAGGTCGTGTGTACACCTCCAAAAATAAAGGCAATAGCAATGTATCTTATCTGAAATAATGTTATACATTTACAAATGAATGCACATATGTATATATTACATGCAATATACAAGTGTATATAATTCAAATATCATATATCAATTGATACACATATTCACACACACATACATATAATAGATAGATGCATGACATAATACACATAATTTTCCAAAACAACTGGGATGTTTTTAAAGATACAGGTCCTCAATGTCCTGTTGGCCCTTGGGCCATTGTCAAAGAACCGCACCTTTGGCTAAACCAGTTTCGGGTGTGTCAAACGCCTTAGCGAAAACTCAGCAGTTGAACTGGTTGATTCAAGTTTTTTTGTTTGTATATATAAGTGGAGCAGAGTCTTTGTTCACCCAGGATTCAACTTTTGGTTTAACCAGGGTTCAAGGTGAAACAAACAGGACTTTGGGAGATAGACTTCTTGAAACTTCCATTGTCCAGCTTTGAACCTTGAGATGATTGATGTCATGGAGAAATTAATGTCAAGGTGGTTTCAACCCATTTGAAACATATGCTGGTCAAATTGGATCATGTCCACAGGGGTGAAAATAAAGAAGTGTTTGGAACCACCACCTAGGAGCTTATCTGATCATCTCCGGTTTTGCTTCATTTCAATTGGGCCAATTGAATGATGAGATGGGAATCGGAATGGTCATCAAACTCAATTCTGGATATACTTTGGGATGCTGCCCCCTACCCAGGATTCCAGTCACCACCAGGATGATATGACATGTTTAGCAAAGACTCCCTTTTTACCTTCATTTTGCCACTGCTACTGGGAGTTGGTGTGATCAAATGAAGGTCCAGAATGTGTTTATATCAAAGAACATATGAACATATACGATAACATGTCAGTACTGTAAAAATGGACTAAAATAATGTACGATGTAAAATGATGACGTAAGTCACCGTAAGTCCTTGATAGAAACAAACAACATGTTGCGAGACATGTGTCCTGACGCATGTATGTGTACATGTTAAAAAAGAAGCCTACATGTGCAAGTTTACGTGTAAAGTGCTTAGAATCCTTCCTGGCCCTTGGATCACCAGTGGTTGGCGAATCTATCCGACCCTCTCCGTGGGGTTTTTCGGGACATATCACATATCCAAACCGATTTTTGGGAGGTGTTGGATCACCAGTTGCCACGAAAAAAACCCGGGGTCCCTTACTTTCCATTGAATCCTGGTTGTTTAATAGGGATCCTTGTAGTGGTTTATGAAATAATCCCCACATAACTGGGCAGTATAATCCGCTATATACCCTGAAACAACCAGAGATTTGTTTCACAAGTAGCCGCCCATCTTCAAAGCCGAAGCACTGCAATCTTGCGTTCCAAACGTCGCAGCTGCTTCTCCAATTGAGAGGACTCAAATTCCTTGTTTTTGTGCAGAAAATCGCTCCCAAACCCAACCGTTTTGGAAGCAAATGGTTCCAAAGTCCGTTTACAAACCATTAAGAGATTCACTGAATCTGCAAAGACTTGCAATTTTAGAAAAATCCAAGTTACATCCAAATTTGAAAAATCCACTTTTTTTCTACCAAACACACATTTGAAAAGGAAATCAAAGAGATCTCATGAGTTGGTAGGGATTTCGGAATTCCCATAGGTTTTATCAGTGGGATATTCATCCCGAATAATAAAGACAATAAAGGTCAGTGTAATCAAATCAACCTTCAATTAACCAAATCAGTAGAACTGGTTGGTGCTCAACCCCAAACTTATCATTTGCTCGCCATTTTGTGGGGAAAACGGTCATTTGCTCATCACTAAGCACGAGCCAGTTAATCCAAAGCAGTATAATCTGTGATGGAAGACCCTTTTAAGGATGTTTTTCAGTCCACGGTATCGAAAAACATCCTTCCCGGATGCCACCATTGCGATCCTGGGAGATAAAAACCGCATCCCAAAGGTATATACTTTGGTGATTTATGCGCAAATATCCCCTACGTCGACAAAAATGCAAATCACAATTCACCATTTCACCATCTATACTTTGTGAGTTTCAAAACCAATAGAAATAAATATCTTCGTCTTATCTCTCTGGATCTCATTTCTTTTGAAAACATATTTGACACCACCATCATCTCTATCCCCCCAGCGAACCTTCTCAGCCAAATCGGCTTTGAGTCGCGAGGTCTCTTTACGTAGCTGCGCAACACGTGCAGCTACGTCAGCCTATGAAACGAGAGGTGCTAAAGAAGACGACTTATTACTGTAGGTTGATTTAGTTTCCAATTCTGAATCAAAGAAGGAATGCTTGAAACATATTTTCGTTTTTTTTTCTAAGCCCCCAGCTCTATTTCTCCCGTTGAAACAGCAAAAAAGTAGGTGTTGAACAGAATCATGTTCATTTCTGGTGGCTTTCAACATGCTTTCAACAAGGGACAATCAAAATATCTTTACTTGTACTATCGAAGACGCAGCGGAAATGGAAGTACCACATGAACTAGAAGGAATGGGCGGAATGCCAGTAACAAACAACTCATCAACTCATGTTTCAAAACTCCACAAAGGGGGACAAAAACGATGGAAAATAAGAATTCATGCTTCCAAAATAAAGTCAAATATGCGCAACAACCAGGTCGTGGTCCGCCCAAATGAGATGTATCGAACCAACAGGACATCTTCCCCTAAACAACCAAAATATGAAACACGTTTTGACACAAAGCTGGAAGCTTCTCTTCTGTGAAGAGTTGGAAGATCATTGCAATGCACACCTCCACAGGATTGGAAACCACTTTAACATGATCTGTTGATGGACTTTTTCCTGCCCAAATCATCCAAATCTACCAATCAGTTGGCATAGCAAACATCGTGCAAACATCCTATATAGGTTGCAGTTTTGTAACCATCCCAATTATATACTTCCTTTGAGTTCGTTTCCAACGACACGGGTGTTGCTGTCCTCATCTTCCTTCGACATGGCGATACTCTTCTAAGGTCAGCAAAAAGCTACTGAGCTACTGCATGGTGGATAAATTTGGAAAAGCATTGACAATTCTCCAAACTGCCGCAAAAGTTCAACAACAGAAATACTGTACCCTTGCTTTCTATCCATTTTCAAGAGCCTCTTCGTAGCAACTTTTCTGGGCACATAGATCGTGATGATTGCTTGTGAAGTTTTGTCTGAAGCCATCGAAAAAGATCGAAACAGGGACGAAAGGATGCATGTGGAAGACTCTCTCAGGAAGTGGAATGCCATGTGCCAAGTGTGGTCAACTTTTACCTCAACTTGGAATTCTTCTTGTTTTGCTACTTAACGAATCTACCATGATTGTCTATTGGGTCCTGCCAAAACACTGTAACAAATTGTTTCCAGCATTTTGCCAACAAAAACAACTAGAGTAGTTGGTGATTTCAATCCATTTTGAAATATGCTCATCAAATTGGATGAATCGTTTCCCCCCAAATTTTGGGACATAAAAATTCCAAAAAATTCTTCAAACCACCTGGTGGTGACACGATTTCGGGATCCTTTTGGGAGTTGACATCTGCTTTGACGGATTTACCGCTCGGGAAGTTGCTGATGATGAAAACCGTCCTCCCATTGTTATGGGGTGAAAAAGAACACGACAAAAAAAACACATGTTCAAAAATTGACAAAAAACAAACGACTTGAACAACCCATCCCTTTTTGATTTCTTATTTCCAAATGAATATATATATATATATATAGACAATATAAATATCATACATACTATATATAATTACAGTCTCATTCGAAACATTTGGGAGCATCTTTTTTGCAAACTTCTCCCAACTTTGGGGACTCCACTCGTCCATTCGATTCAGGACGGCTACAGCACCCCCCCCCTGAGAGTTGGGCTGGTTGCAGTTGCAAACCTCGTCCTTTGTTCACTTGCTTATCACTAAGCATCAACCAGAACTTTGATTCAGAGGTATGTATATTATATATTATATATGGAACAACAACACGACTCTTAATATGGATATGTGTGTAAGTCCTGTAGTCCCATTTCGCAAGTTTTGAGCAAATCTATGTTCCAACCATCCTAAGAATACTGTCGTTCTAAGCCTGCCGGTCACTTGGAATCAAGACATGGGGCGGAAAAGAATCATTTTGTCAAAACCAAAGTCATTCATTTTGGACAGATTTCCTGACGCTTGGATTTGAAGCTGACAACGAATTAGCTTGAAATGCTTTTTCTTCAATGATGTGATCTACAGATTGGGTCTTCAGATCATTGGTTCAAACTGATTGGACTGCTCTGCAAGAATTCTCTCAACACCCACCACCCTTCAAAAAAGAAACCATTTTGATTGGACCAAAACTGATAGTTTTGCACTTTACTTTCGAAACCCCATCAAGAACAGCCAGGGAACCCCAACCAAGACTCGATTTACCGGTGAAATAGCCAGTGAAATCCTATGATACAAATGATACAATCATCTATACCCTGCGAAATCCAATCACCATTCTTGTCACATCATCATCTGGGGTCATGTTTGCAGCAATTTCGAATGTTTTTTTTCCATGTTTAAAACACTGAATGACCCACTCAACCGAAGCCCTCTCAGCAAGGGGAAAAAATATGCCAAGGATTTCTCGGATTTGGCTCAGGTTTCGCCAAAGCGAAGGTCAATCTGATGAGCGTTTTTTTTTTTGAAATTCTTATTTTCAATTGGTTCTTTGGGGAAAAAACCAAAGAATGGTTGGCAAGCATTTTATAACATATCTACACATTGATATTGTTGAATTGTGAAACAACAGGCTTATCTTTAACATGTCTCCTTTTCTCAGTGCCTGAGACGATCCAAAAACCAGAAACATGTGGCAAAAAAAGAGCAAAAACTGGTCGACAAAGCTTTGAATATGACGCTCCCATTCTTGGGACCTTAAAATTGGGACCCCTCCCAATCATTTCCGGCGTCACCTAGAAAATGCTGTGTTTTGTCTGTTCTTTCTATACCTCACTCAAGGAGTTATAGCGATTGAACTTGAAACCAATTTTGCAGGTTATTTCTTGCAAAACTGATGATGATGATTCTTATCATTAGTATCATTATTCATTCTTATCATGATGATAAAAATAAGGATAGCAGCAAACACAACAACGGATATTCTTTTACACATGCATAAACATAACTATATATACGTATATATATATATATATACACTACACAGAATGTATGTACAATACTGACACGACTACAAGCAACCATATAAACCCTACATCATTCAGCGAACTGAGTTG
Organism: Breviolum minutum Mf 1.05b.01; assembly: GCA_000507305.1. Taxonomy (NCBI): domain Eukaryota; class Dinophyceae; order Suessiales; family Symbiodiniaceae; genus Breviolum; species Breviolum minutum. The sequence continues at coordinate 73,838 of DF240500.1, read as the reverse complement.
CTGACAAATCTGACCCCCTCAATCATATCCTCACTACAGTGTTACAGTATTTCAAATCAACTCATTCGTTACAACGCAGCTTGATTCACCTTCCTGGCGCATCAACATTCACGTTTTTTTTTCGCTTCGACCATTGGAACTATCGTCGTTGGCTCCTGACATCAGTGTTGGCTGTGTCGAAGATTTGTGGACCACCAACAGCTATCTATCCAACACGCACTATTTCCAACTGGACTTGTAGAATCATTGTAGAACTTTTTGCACCACAAGATCTTTGCCTAGTTCAACATGAAGTAGCATGGTTGTAATAATGACTTGGAACATGAAGGATGATATACCTCGAACCCTAATCTTCGCGTGTTTTGGGGTGTACCGTCCGTCAATGAGATGGAGTAGCATCCCAATCCACTGTTGGAAGAAGCTGATTGTCTCTGAACATCTCTGAACACATTCAACTCAAATTAAGCGGACATGTTCAAGAAGCAAACATTTCCATCTTCGGGACAACCAAAAAATATTGAAGGGTACTGTAGTACAGTACGGATGAAATATCTTTCAATCTTCATGGCCAAAACCATTTCTTCTGAAACTGCAAAGATTAAAAAAGTGAAGAGAATCGGGCATCTATGTGAAACTCCACATCCAAGATATACATTTCATACAATTCATCATCAAACCTTAAACAAATATAAACGTCATATATTTTGGGTTGTCCCTCCTTGCCAGGAATAGTGGGAAATGAAGGTCCTTTCCGCGCGATTCCCTACGGATCACTATCTACCTAATCCACCAGGCTACCCCACCCTCGAGTGCTGAAGAAGTTGACCCCCCATAGCCTGGGTGGGCTGAAAAGTGGAGGACCCCCCCCCCCCTCATTCTGAAAAACCCAACGGTTTTCTTCATGAATTCTACAAAAAAGTGCTGAGAAAGCTGCGAAGGAAACATCATGCAAAATTTGAAAGTCGAACATTCCTTTTTGCAGGGGACTTTGGGGACCAAAAGTAAATCACAAGTTGCAGCATATTGTCCGCCCTATCCCAAAGAAACTCCAAAAAGGTTGAAGGTCTTTGGAGAGATTTTGGTAAAAAAACAACATCGGGAAACATCGGCGGGACATTTATCGCAAAACCCCAAAAGATTGGTTCATTGATCCTTTCTAGCATTGAATGTGCCATGAATTCATATTCAATATCATTCACATGAACAACTGAATCTTGAAAAGCCTGACGTTCCTGCAAGGCTGCTAAAATTAGACCAAACCATGCTTGTACATCTAGCTTCCAGCGACCGAATGTGTGACCGGCTGAGAGCACCCAACATGGTGTAGCCCTCGGTTGGGCGAATTGTGGAAGTGGAGCAGCTAGATTTTTTGGGATCAAAAAATGATTTTCCAACATCATCTGAAATCTGTGAAACTAAGATTTTTCCTGGAAAAATGGCAGGGAGTGTTAGAATCTCTGAAGGTTTCTGATATTCCGAAGTTACTTTTCAGCATCTCCAATACCATGAAAACTGGAACCAGACCCTTAGCATCTCTCATCTTGGATGTTTTGCTCAAACCAACATGTTTCGTGACCACTGCCACATATCAACATGCTCATCTTCTCCCTCCAAATTGAGATTGCACACGCTGCATCTGCCATGGTATCAATATTTTCTGGGCAAAAATGGTAAAGAAACATCCACTCTTGGGTTGATACCATCTCCTAACATGCATATGGTTGTGAAACAAATTGGAGTTTTAAGCTATTCCACACATGGTATGTGGGATGTGTCAAAATCAACTTTAGGGCATCCGCCAGCCAGTAACAGTCACAAATGAAGGTTTATAGTGATTGCCTGCACGGGTAGATCCAAGATATTACTGAGATCATGAGATACTGAGATTCAACTTAAGCCTGCAGAATCACTTGTAATTATTGCGAATTTGGAACAATACCTTTGCTACCGATCCCATTTCCATATTCAGCGTCTTGGAGATTCTTCAAGACAAACTTCTGGTCAAACTTTCTGGAAGGAACTTCAGGTCACACGTTAGGGATGTCTCAAAATGAGGGACGTGAAATAAATCCTCACAAATACGCATCAAGTGCGCATCAAAAACTAATGGACTTGAAGGGTCACCCTGAAAACATCTGAAAACATCCATATATAGATGTGTTGCAACTTCCGTACCATGACCCACAAAGCCAACGGTACCTCAAAAGTGGTGTCTTCAGACGACTTCAAAACCAAGAGGCATGTGCAAAGGAAGACATCGCCGAGACGGGCTTTTGACTGCGCGAGCGGCCGGAGAAATTTCTGAAACGTTTGCCTTTCCCGTCACATCATTTAACCAGGAGGGATTTTTCAACATTCAAAAAACTGTCAGAAATCCAGAAGAAAGGAGCCCTTTAAAAGGGGATATACCCAATAAATACTCACTATATAAGGTGTATATGGGGTTGATTATCAGGGGTACCATCCCAAGGGTACCATCATTTTCCCTATGACAGAAACAAACAACAGCGGATTGATTCAAATTTCAAGTCATCTGACCGCTCGTCTCAACCAACCGCGAACCACCTGAATGGCTGAATCCCTCAAGTTGGTCTATAGACTTTCGCGATGAACTCATCAAGTCTGCGAAACAGAATTCAATATATATATATATATATGAACTTTTCATGAAGTAGAACCATCCAAAAAGGTGTTTAGACTTAGACCATAATGAAATTTGAAGCGCGAACTTGGTATTGGTTGGAGCCGTTGAATAGTGGGGCAAGTTGGCCGAATATCTCAGAGGCAAACCTTGCTGAACTAAACTTTCAGAGGTTGTATCCTTCACCTACCTACGGTTATTTTTAACAGTCTCAACCAACCAACTTAGGCACCCCTTGTTTTTTATCCCGCCCGTTTTTTTCAAACCCCCACCTTTCCCATTGGCTTCGAGGTCCATGTCGTAAGAACTCCCTACAAGTGACTGATCTCGAGGCAATCACCTTGGGCGCAGCGGACGAGTTGACGAGTTGATTAGCCCCTGTAAGGCTTAACACTTGAAATGCATCGGGTATGCCAATTTTGAACCATCATAACTCATAATTCAAGTGTAAGAGAAGAGGTGTTCATTCATCCAATATTTGTTCCTTTTCCATCTTTTGTTAGAAATAGCACATGTCAAAGTGTCTTTTTTCGTTTAGGAAATTATGTATATATTAATGATATAAAACATATGAAAACCTCAAACATGTGTTCATATCTTCATCTTCCAGGTCTGAAAAGGGGATTTAGTCATGTTCAGTCTTTTGAAGAAGTTGTTTTGTGGTTGATGGGATGAGCTGCAACATGGATGTTGAAGGCTTGAGGAATCCTCAGGAATATCATACAATTTCTTTGTGCAGTGGATCTCTAATTTCATCTTGACAAACACATGCACCAACCCAACTGCGAACACATGCACCAACCCAACTGTGAACCTTCTTTTTAGTCACCATTTTTTGGGGGGATCTGATAAGTACTCTTAGTTGGTGATTTCAAACAATCTTAAAAATCGTCAAAAAATGGGAATCATTTCAAATTTCCCGATGTTGGTGTGCCTACAAACCAAAAAGTTTTTGAAACCACGGAGAATTTCACTACCTGCTGAGACAACAAGGAAATATATCTGATCCATTGATGCCTCTATAGTTTGCCATCTTTGTTGAGGTGTATAACGTCCATTTTTTTTGGTGGGAGAAAATCTGATCTAAGATGGATAGTCTGAAATATGAGAAATTCACAACCCACATTTCCTTGTCTCAAAATGAGGTTATGGAGTACAATTTTTTGATAGTTGTTTCCTACCAAAAATCGAACCATTTCACAACGGGAATTGCGGGGGGATTCCTGCCATGGTGTCCACCCAACTACAAGTTGGTGCTGAAACCCACTTTCCTCTAAAAATGATGCGGCGAACGTTCAAATTTGGAAAACGAATCTTCTCCCCCAAACAAAAAGTAATACATGAAACCTGTTTGCAATCATGCATGGCATACAACCCATAAAAGGTAGGTACTTGTGTGTGTACACACCAAACATCAAAAACATCTAAAACCAACGCGTCGGGAGCCAAACACCATCTACTTTTACCCTGGTATTGCGCAATCCTTTCTTTAAATCCACCCGGTCTAACAATCCCGCAGCATCTTCGCCTCATGATCTGCCGTGCTGGGTTTTTGTAGCTGGCTGGGCGTCTCCCGACCTATCGCGATGATTCCACATGGATTGGTGTTTGATCAAGTGAAACAACTGGACCAATCATCATGGCATGAATGCATCGCCAAAATGCATCTGGTAGTTGGATTTTAAAAAATCTGAAAAACATCTACCAGTTGGTTGTTCTTTTTCAACAACCCCATTGAACAACATAATGCCCAAGTCTATTTTTTTGGCCCGGAATCATTTCCCCCCACATTTTTTTGGGGTGAACAATTTAAAACATTTTGAAACCACCATGTAGTGACCTAGTAATTGTTCCAAAAGGTTCAGGATCTGCACATTTTTCTTAAAAACCCAGGGAACCAATTGAGCCGAAAGAATTTTGGCAGTGCAAAATTGACATCGTGTACCGCACATTTTCTAGGAAGTACTGGTGGAACTTTTCTGCTTCTAGGAGATAGTATATGAATGGAAATATGATGATAACTGGCCTATTGAAATGATCTTGGGTTGGTTGACAAAGGATGATCACAAGTCAAGGTAATAAGCTGTTCGGGAATTATATCACTCCAACAAGGTCTGCCATGAGGTTGAGTGCAAAATGATCACCCCTCCACCCAAATGGATGGCTCTGTTATATGTCACTTCCCTTGAAACCTGTGAAATAGGGGAAGTGTTGTAATAGATATCAATTTGCTAACATATGTTTTACACTACGCATACATATATATATATATATACTCATAAATACAGTTTGACTTATAATATATATACATCTGTATATGAATATGAACATAAATATGGACATATGTATTTGTATATGATATACTGTATAGAATATATTCGGAGTGATGTCACCATTCGGTCCCTCAATGTCTATTAAAATCATCACCAGATGGGTCGCCCAAACGCCACTTGTCTTCCGAAATCTCGTTCTTGACCACACGCAATCCAGCCCTTGGTTCTCAATTGATACCCCAAAAAGGCTATGGAAATGCAGTTTTGCTGGGCCACACCATGGTTGTTGCCATAGTAATGTATATCGACGCTGAGATATCAAACCCAAAATGTGGGAAATCTGAAAATGATTGCATCACCCAATGGAAGAAACCCCCCAACAAAAACCGGACCCCACTTCTGTGGGCAAGTCTGACACTGGATTCGTCATTTTGTCGAATGATTGGGCTCCAGGAATGGTCCTACTTGGTCATTTTCCACCATGAACAATCCTTACGAGGCAGAAAACAAGTTGGAAAAAACAGGTGACTTGGGATGTTTCCCTCCACCATATCAGTGAACCCCCTGATTCCCACATTTGTAAGGAAAGTACGGGATTCTATATCCACCTTCACACTCTTGGGGAAGATCTCAACACACGCCCCAAATTTGCCCCTATTCCCTGCCAACCACCAAAGATGAAGCAAGAAAATTGGAGAATCTTTACAACGCAATCAAGGATTCCAAAGTCATCAGCCTGAATCAGACTTGCGTAGAAATGCTGCAAGTAGTATTGCGTGTTTCTACATAAATCAAAGAACCTACCACCTCATCCTCCTATGTGGCAGTTCTAGTAGTACATAATACCCGCGGTCGAATTGAATGACATGATTGAAAACATCACAAAATCATCATATCAACTTATTATAACCAAACATCAAAAAGCATCACCAAAAACATCCGAACATCTCAACTCTGCTAAAAATCAATTTCACACATGCTACCCTGCAGGGAACTAACATAACATCTACCACCTTGGGAAGAGGAAAATCATCATAAAATCATCTTCCCAGCTACCTTTGAAGGGGACATGTTTTAGTTCCCCGGAGGGTAAACCACCAACCCCCAAAAAACATTGACTCCTCCAACTTCATGCTGCTTCCATTTCCCAACCTTTGGGTTCCCCCAACGAAATGCCCGGCATCGCTGATACCGGCCTCACCTCTGCCCTGGAACCCACGGTCTCCAGTGGTGGCACTGGAACGGTGGAGGGTCGGCGTTGTGACGACCTGATCGTGAAATGGGATCATCATCCCCAAGTAAGGGTGAACATCAAAAAATATTTGAAACCACCACCTAGTATTATAGTTAGCATCTTTGGAGAATATCTTTGGATATTGTTTTTAGATAGTACGAGGTTTAAATTTAAATCATGATCTTAGGGCAATTTTTGAAGGAGCTTTTTCTGGGGGGTTTGTGTTCCGTCACGTCACGCAGTGACCCACATTTTTCGGTGACCCACAGGCCCACAGGTGGTTGTTTTGAGTGCGCGGATGAAGAACCTCAAAAGTAACTACCACCTCCAAAGGTGTTTTCTGGCGATGAAGTTCAAACATCATCTTCTGGAAGATATCTGGTATATATTATCTATATATATATCATATTTATATTATATATGTACCGTATCTTATTTTGTTTGCAACGTAACTCTTCTCAAGAGTCTGTGAAACAGTTCAAGGTTGATGGAACACATTCGACTTTGAATGATGTTCAAGTCACCTTCCTAATGATTCCTGCCTTCAAAACTTGCAGTTGCATGGGAATTTAAATCATCTCAAATGCACCGTAATTAAATTCTCAATTACTGAGCTACCAAAGGCAACACCTATCCCATCCACTGTACCTGCTAGTCGGACTCTCGGACAACATGCTTGGATTATAGCTGCCAATATCATGTTTGTACAGTTCCCTTGAAAAAACTACACCAACCCTACCAAATTGGGCTGATCATCCTCAACATTCCTCAACATCTTTGTTCCCCTATCACCTAACGATCCTGAAGATTCCTTGTTTATCGCCCCCTGTTTCAAGGCTCAAACAAATGGCAAGAAAAAAAGAGTTGAACCCTATGGACCACTTTAATCATCTTGTATCATATTATATACCCTTTTCCAAGCACTTCTTTCCATGAAATAGATTCGTACATGAATTGCATCATGTCTTAAGCCGCTCTGACTGGTCATGGATTTGAAAAACGATCCAAAAATTAAAAAACGAAAAACATCAGCTTTTGTTCAACACGACAACTAGCGGCTGGAACCTGAACATGTTTGACTGGAAAGGAAAATCATCTTGCCCAACCGTCAGTTTTAGGCTTTTAGGTTGCGATCCTTTGCTCCAAACCAGAATTTTCTTAGATTTTGAATCCAAACTTGGTAAAATAACACACAATCCCTGGCTCCGTCTACCTTGTGGGTTACAAGTTACAAGTAGATTCTTAGGTTGTGGTTCAAGCAGACAGCTTAAAGCTTATTATAATTGATTTTTGTCTCAAAGTAATTCACAAAACATTGGCCATATAATATGCAATCTCAATTGATTCTTTTCTTATGCACATGAAACAAAAGTTTGAACCATCACGAACCCTGACCTTCTCTTTGCTTTTGGAATCTCTAAACCTCAGGGTGATGAGAACCAGTGATGCAGTGGTATGGTGTCTTGGGTGAAAAAAGAAGGAAATTTACCCTCCTCAAAACTAACAGTTCGCCCCCTGAAAATAGGCCAGGCCCCCCCAAAAAAAGGCGAACGTCTTCCAACCACCTATTTTCAGGTGCAAACTTTTAGTTTCAGGGAGTGTAGATCACCTAAACTTACCCTCCACTGAAGTTTCCATGGAGCTATGAAAAAAAAACATCTAACGGACACATATGGGACAAGGCGCTGATTGATTGAGAAAGTTGGGCTGAAGAGTAGCTAGTTGCAAATTATCAACCAACCATTGGTTGGCCATTCTTTAGTTAATGACATGTTTAATAGATTAAAACAACCCCCAAGGGTCGATTTCCCAAACAATCTCAACATCCCAAACTCGCTCTTTCACAATTTCACCTGACTAATCCCAAATGTGCCATCAACATTCAAAATGGATATAAGGAACAAATCTGCAACCCCTGTAGCATGTCCATGATACTGTTGATGTTTTTCAGAAATCCAGCTCACCAGTTCAGGTTGGCAGGTTTTTTCTATATCCCATGAGTTAGTTACTTCTAACATTCCCAAATTGGTGAAAACCCAGTATTTTTAACATGAACAGTGTTTATCTGATTCCATTCATGGGAAGATGTAAACAAACATCACCAAAGTTTTTCTTTCAGAAGGGCACTCTTCTGACATGTTTGTTTTTTTGAACTTTTGAGCTCGACCATCGCTTTGCTAAAAGAATGGTTGGAACAAATTTCAACACAAAATCTTCCCCGCCTGAAAAGTGGGCGGTGTTTCAACGCCTCTGATGGTAGAAAGATGAAACAACATCCATCCACAAAGAAAAAACACCAGGAATTCAAAGAGAATCGGATAAACTACCTAGCCAAAATTGAGTCTACCAACCTGAAAAATCATCCAACAAAACAAAACACATCCCATTTTTTTCGGATTCATGTTTTATTGACAACAGAATTGCGTGTGTTTTTTTAAAGCACTTTGGACCTCCACCACTTAGCTCCACCACCCTTCAGGATTTTTCAACCCAGGCCAAAGCTTCCAAGCAACTCAGAATCTCTGCACCAGGACATTTGGCCTGAACCTGCAAATGTCACCCAAGGCTTCAGGAAGTGAAGCATATCTCCAACAAAAAAATCAGAACTTTGAGGGGAAGCACACATTTTTTGGATGCATCCAAGAAAAACCTAGCGTTGAAATCAGCTGAAAGTTTCAGGTGGAACTGTCATTTTCACACAAACACTGGAAAAAGGAATGTCGACCCTAAAAAGGGACCATTTCAAAAAGGAAATGAATCATCTTCCAACCAGCATTTTTCAGGGGGATATGTTAGTTTTGGGGGGAAGTATATCTGGATAAAGGAAATCAGAAAAAATCTCCCAACTACCAAATTGTTGGGAAGACTTCTTGGAGGTGTTTATGTTTTCCTCCACTATTCACCACATTTCTTTTGTGAGGCTTCACCGGCAGGAACTGGTCGTGAAATCGTTTGCCCAATCAAAATCTGTGATTTTGAAGGAATAGGATCCTTAGAGATGATTCACAACGCATTCCACATGAATTTGTTTCACCAAACCCACCCGAACTCCTGAAATGTTTCTCGGTCATTTAGGGAGGATTCACGTACCATTTCCAAGCCGGCGCGTGAACAATTGATAATCTAACATTCCAGATTCTTAAAGTGCAACTATGGGACAAAAAGGTTACAGCCCTGAATTTTAACATTGATACGCAAAATAGACATATTTGAAAGGATAGATACATTTTAAAACCATCATTCTTGGTATCTATCTTACATTTCAGAGGGGGGTTAAAAACTTGAACACATGGATAAACTTAAACAATTCGAACCTGTCACGTCATGGCTAATATTTCAAAAAGTAACCAGGCAAATCCGAAACTCTGCCCTAGAGAAATGCAATAAACATCAAATGTGGAAATGGGGGGTGCTGTGCACCCCCCCTGCTTGAGACGTATGAAATGAAACATCTAGACATCAAACACACAAAATATCCACATTTTGTTTTCAGAGGGCATGAGAAACGAAAATTACGCTCCCCCCAATTCGTATCACTGTTTCTTTCACACAAAACCATAAGACACACGACAACTCGCCCATCACAAGCCACACCTCCCGTAGCCAGTTGCGTTGCATGCGTCGCTGGCGGCGCAACTGACCGATACCAGGAAACCAGGGCAAGGCCTTGCAACGTTTCGAAGGTTTCGATGAAACTATGAGGTTGGAATGTACATTATATACATATCATATATAATATATATACATAATTGTACTAGCTGGACTATTGCATTTTCAAGATTTGGTTTATATCCCCAATGAGATATGGCAAATGCTCATAGGCGCCATACATATTTCGCCATAAAGGCAGTGGAAAAATTTCCCTCAAACAAACTTATGTATCAGGTGTTTTTGAAAGTTCTCAGAGATTGAATCGCCAGCAACGGTCCATCACCATCGATTCGAATGGGGAAATCTCCTATCGAAACCCTTTTCAAGATGGGAAATTACGTTGGATCTATGATAATTGTGAGCATTTCGTACATGCTCACATGCTGGAAAAAAAACGTTTTAAAAGGAAAGCATCGGCTTGCAGACTGCTGAACGGTGACTGGAGGAAAAGTGCACTTTGGGATGGTTGAGGCTGTTTTTGAGGCATACGGGTCTCTCAGGATAGAAACCAAAGAAGCACTCAAAAGCACCAATCAAAACTGTTGCCTAGCATGTTCTTGGAAAGTTTTAGACTTTTATATATGGGTCCCAAGATCAAGACTCAACTAACACCCACATACGAAAAAGGAACCATATGGAACCATGGGACTGGTAATAGAGATCCTTGTGCGACTTGTACAAACTGGGTCGTATACTCCCCTAGAAATTTAGCACGGCTACCGAAACGGGAAAAGGTAAATTCTTTTAAAACACAGCTATTTTTGGTACACTCCCTAAAACTAACAGCTTGTCCCTGAAAATGAGGTCTTGAGAGACGATCCAGCTTCCTTTTGGGGCAAAAGGCCTATTTTCAGCACCTAACTTGCTTTTAGGTTTTAAGGGAGGGTAATCAACTACAAGATGGGCCCCCAACTATTTATAAATGGAGTTGGTTTTGACCCCTATAAATGGCCGAACATAAACTAGTTGGTGGTTTCAACCCATCTGAAAAAGTCAAATTGGAAATCTTTCTCAAATTGGGGGTGAAAATAAAAATATTTCAAACCACCTCCTAGTAAAAGGGTAACTAGGGTGCAATTTCAAACAAAACCCCAACATCACGAGTTGACCCCACCTTTTCTGCATCGCTGGGGCCAGCTGGACAAGCTGCGAAGCCCTCACCATGATTCACTACCACCAAACTCAAAACCATCTTGAAGCTACAGATATATAGAAAATAACATGTATAGGACATGCAAATAGACAAATACATATACCGTCTATAAGGGTAAATCTCCATCATTTTGAGTATAGCAATCTGGCCTGTTTCAATTTCACCAAAAAATTACAAGTCATTTTTGAAACAGAATCATTATTTACCGGCCTTTGGGATTATTAGGGGCCTTGGTGCTTGTTTTCTGGAAATGAACTCGCCTCACTCCTCCCAAAACAATGAAACATTGAACTCTGCAATTTTCTTGAAAACGTATAGTATATGATCTTAGATGTACCAGTACATCCTTCACCACAAAGCGCCCTTGACCACCCCCCCAAAAACTTCTTTTCAAGGAAGCATTGGCATGTGAGGCTTCTCTTGGATTTTTTGCAGGAGCCATTTTTTTTTACAAATAAAAGAGCGTCTTGCTGAGCTCAGTACTTGGCTCCTGTTGCAATGCCGTTCCCACAAAGTGACTCAAACGACACGCATACATGGCAGGAGCTGGTAAACGAACAGCTGCGTTGGAGTTGTAGTACAACCTGCGGGGCAAGTTGGTTGGTTGATTGGATACGCACGTGGAGCAAATGCCTTGTGTTTTCTCATTGGAGGGTGATTTTTAATCAGTGGTTAGCCTCACCTGAGATGTGAGGAAGAAAAATCCGACATGAGGAAAAAAACCAACTGCTTGGGTACATGAAGTCACGGACAAACAAGCTAAAACTCAACTATCTAGGTCAAGGGTAAACTGTAATCATTCGCCAAGTCAAACTCTGGTCGCTACTATTGGAGTCGGTTCCTGTATAGGGAAACCTTAGCTCCCCAATATCATTGGTCATCTGTTGGTTCTTTGGAACACTATGTTTGAAGGTGAGATAACAATGCGCCAGGACCAATCAGAGTGGACCTATGATTACAAAGGTGCACATTGAGACGACTTGAAAAGACATGGTTCAAAGGAACTCCGAGTTAAAGGGGACCGGTGTTTAATATCAGTTTTCCCACAAATACCATGCACATTTTGTTTAGCTCATTAGACAAGAAAATGACAGTACTTAGGGGGTCCTGTGATGCCTACGACGCTTTGAAACCCTAAAATCATCAATCTCTAGGCTCTCATCCGCCCACATGTTCCATGGGTCCACCAGCATTGCCCTTTGGATGTCTCAAAGATTAAGAACAAAAACACTCAAACACACCCCCGAAAAAAAAAGTACATCGAACTGAATAGTTCTGATTTAGATGGAAACGACAAACCGGGAAAAAGCCAAGAGCAAAAATTGTTTTTTGACAAACGAACGTTTCGAGTTGGTGGTTTCAACCCATCTGAACAATATGCTCATAAAATCATAAAATCGGATCATCTCCCCAGGTACGGATGAAGAAATAAAACATATTTCAAATCACCACCAAGAAAACATCTAGTCTATTGACCATGAATAACTACTGATAAGCCCAATATTATTGAAGAAATACCTACAACCTACATGGATCTGTAACATGGAGCCTAAAAAATGTTGCTTTGGCAAAGGGTCTCCTTTCAAATGTTAAATTTCCAGCAAATTAAAAAAACCATAACATGGTGCGTCAGTGGGGAATGTTCTCAACATCAGCCCACACACTTAATGGATCTTAAAGTTCGTTTCTTCCTTACCCCCACCCACCCAATTTTTGCTACCAAAGTCACAAAGACAAGCGATAGGTCAACGCTTCAACGAAGTCCATGCTGACACCCTTTTCCGGTTGCTTCAGCACTGTAAAGTGCGCTGGGACCTGAATCTGGGCGTAAATTGCCCATGAGGCCCCTAAGCATAGTAAAAGAAATCCGGCTAACCCGTTGATATAGAGAATCTCCCATGGTTGAGGAGGTTTCAGGTACCTCAACTGGTTAGCCGGATATTGCGGATATTGGGTGATTCGAGCTGATCTTAAAACTTAATTCCTTCACGAGGTTGATTCCGGTATTGAAGTTTCTGAGATCTTTGGGAAACTTTCGATCACGGGAAGATTAGGGATGGCCTTTAATGACAATTAAATGACTTCTTGTACTGTTCTTTTTTTTCTGTTGCAATTTAGTAGTAGCTGTATCTATATCTATATATCTTGTCTACCATTATTATTCAATTTATAGTGTTTCATATTGCGTGATGATCCACTAAGTACATGATCGCGGCTTGGAACTCATACGCCTCTTCATCCCTACAGAATTGGAACTTAAAACCTGCCAGCAAATTTGAGAATACAACCTTCATTACAAACCAAAAGCATATTGGCCAGTCATATAACTACGAGAACCATGAGTAAACTCAGTAGTGAGCTGGTTATAAGTTCGATTGATGTAGACACTCTTCTAACATTCCCAATCTTCACTTCTTGGTGTCCGCTTCTTGACCCATAAATTGGCACCTCCCTGGACCACCCATCATCATAGAATCGCTCAAGTTAGAAACTCGCTGACTTCGACTTTAACTGATCACTCCACATGTAAAAGATATTTTGTTTTGGTCACTGGTCACGTCACTGTCATCTCTCAAAATGGAACTAGTCCTTGATCTAAAAATATAAATCTGTGTGAATTTGATGTATTTCAAATACCTGAAATTTTCAGGGCATTTGGGGAGGGGTTCCCATAATAAACCACAAACTTGGCGCTTGCTATCATCACTGTCAAAGGTTTCCGGCTGCGAAACGCATACTTGGGAGTCACCAACTTTCATATGATAAGATTTGTATACACATGTGCAAATACTATGTGTATCTGTATGAAGATATGATCTCTTTCTATGACATATGCATATGATATCATATATCCTCTTGTGGATTTTGTAAATGTACTGTATATATGTACCTATACATATATGAAACATTCCCCATGGTGTAAACTTGTACCTCTGCGTACCGAGGTGCGGCGGTTCCTCGTGTACAGCTTTGATTCACAGCATAGAAGTTGGGAAAAGGACCAGAAGAAACTCGAGGATCATTTACCACTGTACCTGCAACCACCGAAAAAAAAAAAACATGTTTTTTTTTTCAAGATGGTGGTTGTGTTTTTTTTTTTCAGTTTTTTATTTTTGCGAGGTAGGATTATGAAACAGAAAATGGACATGACAATCTCAGATTTGATTCTTTGGATTGGAAAGGATCACCCAAAATTACCCTGTGAAGATTAACATGATTAAAACCTGAAATATATTCACATAAATTGCATCATCTTTCCATATCTTTCGCAGGGTCGGGATGTAAAAAAAACCATATCAAACATCTAGAAACTACCGCCATGCTCATGAATTCTAATGCTTACGTCCCGAAATTGTGAGATTGGTGTCAAAAAACTGGAAAAACGTAATCACTGCAACTAAGGAACATATTTGATAGGTTAATTTGAACACTTTGTTCTTTTGAAACCACGATTTTGAAAGTGGCGTGTGATGAACCTGGGATTGAAGAAATGCGGTGACAAAGTAGATCAAATGCTGACAATTTGATAGGGGGCTTGAATAAAACATGTGTTGGAACTATAGGGCATATCAACAAAAAACATGCACTAAATGAAAGCAACAACTTCACACTTGTCATGTTGGAGTTCCACCATTGAACCCCTGCTCAGGCATCTCTGTCTCTCTCTCGCTCTGCCGGTAACAAATTTTTACCTGCGTTTTGTCAAGGACAAAATCCACTCCTGACTCTGGATTTGCGATGTTTGCTGCATCAGGCCGCAGTGTGAAGATACGCATGTCGTCCTACGGAAATTTTGCAACGGGTTTGATGGATCCTCCAACCAAAAAAACGACCAAATGGAACCCCAACCAACCAGTGATTGGATGCAACCTCTGTTGCTGTTGATGTTGCACGCCTTGTACATCGGAAAAACTTCAAATGGTTCCCCCCTAGGCCCTAGACAATCTACGGATAAAACATGCACCAATCGGCGTGAAAAATCTATGGAAATCTGCAAATTAGCAAGGGTTCATCTATATGTCTCAATTGGTGCACGATTTTTCCATCAATAAAAACATCCACACACAAGAAGACCTACTGTACCTCTATCAAAAAATGAAATCCCAATGGTCCATTTAACACAAATGTTTCTTGCGTATGTTGTAGATATGAATATTGCAAGGTTGAGCCCCCAATATCCAACAACATTTCTTACAACCTGTTGCCATGTCCAGAAAAACCACTGAAACGGTCAATATTTCAACTTGATCCCTCAAACACAGGTTAACCTTCAGATCTCCTTAAGATCCCTGACTTCGGACCGGACCCATTTAGTTCCTTCTTGGACACGGCAATGTACGTCATTTCAGGCGCGTATGTAGGACCGTCAGCGGCAGGATTTTTCTTCGCCATGTCCAACACGGCTTGCAGAGATTTGAACTCCACCTCAAAAACGAAGCTTCCGAGTGAACCCAGAGTCGCAAAATCCGACCATTGTCCGAAATGTCTCCAGTAAGTGCACCTACCTTTGACTTAGACAAGGTTTTTCTGAACGTCCAAAAGCTTGTGGGACGCGGTCAGACGCTCCTTTCCTTTAAATTTAAAAGGTTAAACAGTTAAACCGCAACAAATTCCACAGAAATTCTATGACGTTGAAACAAAGTTTCTATGATCTTTTGCTTGAAATCATCTACTTTCAGCTTCTTGAGATGGGGCATGCCAAAAACAAAATGATTAAGAAAACATAAGAGCTGCTATCCCTTCAGCATGACGGCTTTCATTGCGGTCGCAAACAACAAAAAATTTGTAGTGAGCAAACTCATATGTGACATGAATAATATGGAAATAAACATGCCCGCTGGCAACATCTCACCCGCTGGCAACATCTCACCCCACAAAATGTTCAGGAATTTTCTGTACAGTAAACACCTCCTTACGCTACAGAAAAGCATGCGTCAGCGGAATTGCATTTCCTATTTTCCTGCTCTTGGCCCCACCTCTTCTACCATTGGCCATTCATCTGGACTGATGAAGGCTTGGTAGACGACAAAACGTTGCGGAAGTAGGCCATCGTTCTCTTCCTCAAGGTCAGATAGAACAAGACAGAATCCGCGAACCCAAATGCAGAAACGGAAGCTATGTGAAAACTGCAACAGCTACTCTCAGCCACTCTACTCTAGATACTCTAGAAACCCCATACACTCAGCCAAACGTCCGGACCATCATTGCGCGGTTGTGCAAGACCGGGTGCGAGACGAAATTGCGAGTGCATCCAGTTGACAATACGTTGTGCCACATCGAAGTGCCAGCCGGCGTGCCATCAGTTTTCGTCTAAATGCCTTGGCCTCCTCCGTGTTCTTGAGCCCTCCCGGCGTTTGCCTGTGGTCTCCTGTCCAAATGAGCAGACAGGTTCGCACCATCGAGGTTGCCGTATGGCTAGCCTTCGTCGATGAGAGCAAGGTCTGTAGTAGCGATCCAAGATGCCGCTGGGCGCTGAAGCCATACGTGCACCCGCTATACCAGAAGGAAGCACTGGGATCCGCCTCTCCAGCACGTCATTTTGAGACCGGGCACAAAAAAACGCGCGCAACGAGTTTGGTTCAACTCAAGTCATTTAGAGCCCAAATTACGAAGAGGCGTCACAAGTATCCTAGGTGAAGAATGCCAAGGACAATCAGAGTCAACAAGAGAATGCATGGCTGAGAGCATTCTTGTTGAAAGCCGCCTCCGCATCCTATTAGGAGCCGCTTCCCTCTCAACATTTCAGTCCGATTGGCAGGCTTGACATCAAGAGGAGTCTGATTAGTTTCTCCCTTGCTTGGTTCCATAAGGTGCCAAACAAGCTGAATACCACCGAAGTTAAAACGAATTGCAATACCTCCTACTCATCACATCTGGAGACGGATCAGGCCTCTGCAGCAGGTGATCAGTGGCGCAATGAAGAAGATCAAGCAACTGACCATCAGTCATACGATGCAACGAGATATCCATTAATGAGGTAAGAGAACAGGCAAAAGGGCGAGGTAAGAACAACAGGGTTCAGCCTCTTCTGAATAGCAGTCAAAATCAAAAAGACGAGAGGTTCAACTGAGAAAATATAGAACTCACTCTCCAATGACAAGATGTTCCTTTGGTAAAAAAACAATTTCAAAAAAGTTTGTCAACAAGAATAAATTATTAGGCTGTGCTTCCGCAAACGCCACCAGAGCATCTCGGAACAATTGCTGCAACTGGATGGAAAGGCTTTTCTTGTCCGTACATTCCTGATCTGGGCGGACTGGGTGAGCTGGGCAAACTGCAATCAGACTGGTGATGGTTCAGAACTTCGGCAATTTGAGTTAGTTTGTGGTGGCGTAATCCATCCTATTAATCATTCACATTCACAGGGTTTTACTCTCCCACTTTTGGAAAAAGGAAAAGAAACAGCTTCAACAGTGTTTTGGGAAGGGATATGTTAGATTTTCAGGAGGGTATACATTCTAAATAAATCCCAAGCGCAGGATTTTCTCCATCAACAGTATGAATTCATGGTATCTGAACTCATGTCAAACGATTACTTGCCATAAAGTTGATGATAGCACCCGACATCAGCCACCATCACTTTATCAACCCCTCATGATAGTGGTTGGGTAATACGGGTCCTTAAGGCCGCATTATAATCCATATGTGACTGATACAACTGGGTAGTCTAAATCTCTACTGTATCAATCCCATCCGTATGACAATCGGGCGAACACGTCCTGAACATAAAAACGCCTACCAAAACCATCACCGTTAAACAGAAAGTTCGTCGACTCACGAATATAACATATACATCACTTAGGTAATTCCTCCACAATTTTGAAATGGTGCTGATTCCAGATTAGGAGACCTTCATTTGATTGAACGAGGTTAATGACCAAGCAAAAAAAACAACGGGGTCAACCACCGTAAGAGTTGCTTCAAAAAAAGAAACAACACCCAACTCCAACCACCCAACTCCTTCAACCCGAACGGCATGAAACAAATTCACCAACTTGAATCCAAGTGTCTTTGGCCATGGAATAGTATTGTGAAAAAGCTTTGTTTAAGGATGCCACCAAACCAATCCAACGCCTCTCGCTTGACCTGAGGTGTGTCAAAATTTTTCTGAATTCAAATTTCCTTTCCATATGTCATTTAGTTTAAAGAATCCAGCCAAACAAGATTGGAGACGGATCATGAAACACCGTAACTTCTAGGAGAATGAACAAATGAAATGTACACGAAAGTATAGAAGATGTTTTTCATGATTTTGCCATTTCAATCACCATTGGTGATTTCTTCTGGTCTTTCTTGAAAAAAATCAGGCCTGAGTGTTGTCCAGATTGATTATGGATCTTCAAAGTCATGTGGTACTCACACTTAACACTGACAAGCATAAGAAAAACAACGTTTTGGAATGCTTGGCAAATTCTTGTAGAATCCCACACGTTTTACATACTAAATGACACCTGGCCAAATTATCACCATGATTTTCTCAGGTTCTGGGAACATGTTGGTAGGTTTCAATCACCCAATTGGCAGTAGAATATACTACTTGAATACTGCACCAGTATGTATTGTCGTGGTTGGGAACATATTATATAATACATAATATATATATATATATAAAATTTATATATGATTCGCTCCCCACCGCCTGTTGCCAGAACCAGGAAAAAACACATTTCGTCGCTCCTTTACACTTATACATCTTCTACATCCAAAAATCATATAAACATTTTTACACTTCCCAAGTTTACATGGAACCAAAAATGATGGCTTCTGAAAGGAATCTCCTATTCCAGGTGTGAATTTTACTACTTCTTTGGAAAAAAGGGCGACCATGATGTTCTTTCTGCTTCCAGCTTTTCCTTTCGGTTTTCGAACAAAAAAATCCGGCTAACCAAGAGACGTTTGATAGATGTTGATTCCTAAAACCATCGCAGGCTTTGACAAGAATTCCTCAAAGATTGGAGTCTCCGCCTCTTCGGGATGAATGTGCCATAAAGGACCCCAAGATTTCGCATTCATCCTTGGTTTTCCAGGTGAACAAAAAATGTCCAAAAACAAAACATCCAAGGAAAACATGGGAAACTGTGATGAACTGAACCGGAATCATACCTCCTTATGGTACATATATAAATATATATCATATATAAATATAGACACATATACATGTCAATATATATTCTATATATAGAGTTACAACTTCTTACTAGTTGGTGCTTTAAACCCATCTGAAAAATATGTTAAATCAGATCATCTCCCCAAGTAGAGTAAAAATCACAATATTTGAAGCCCCGCCGAAATAAATTTCCTTTTCTTGGAATTCTACAGACTTTTGATGCAGCTTCATTTATTTATCGTTCCTCCAGTAGCAATGTTTTAGTGACGTTTTGCTGAATCCCGTCGTTACATCAACTTGGTGCCAAAGTTTCTGCATGAAAGTCTTCGCGTAGAAGCTTTCAATTGGCAAAACAAAACATATTGAGCCACTCTTCAAACTTTGAACTCTCATTCTTGGGATAGTACGGTGTAAAGCCTCCCAAACTTGAATGATTGAATTGTTGATGACAGTTGCATCGTTTTGGGGCTGTTTTCTCCCCATATATTCATCTTGAAACTACCCTTCCCAAGTCAACTTACGCCACATCAACACACCTGACTTAGATCGTAACTGGATTTTCTTTTTAGCCGCTTTGTACATGGAATATCCCCCAAAAAAATGATGCTTTGCTATGCTCATGAACCACCCAAACCATCCTGGACTCATCATATCATGCTGTATCCAAACACCAACTTGTCCCAGGCACTGCTGAACAATTCTGGCCAGAATTGCACCAGTGGACTGACGTTTTCGTATGGTATCACTCTTAATCACTTGACAAGGTGTTGGCATACGACAACACATCCTGACGAAGGAATTTTTTTGGACCAAGTCAGGTGATGAGTCAGTTTGGGCATTCCCCACCAAGGATGGTTTGAAAGGTGAAGGGACAGGAATAGATTCTTCAGTTTGTTGTTTTCGATGATCAGTCCTAGCTGACTAACTACCATCAAAACACTCCAATGTGATAAGGAACACAATGCATATGTGATGGTTTGTTGATGCTTGTTGTGTTTTGTTTTCGAGGGGAAGAGATTGGAACCACAATACTTACACTCCTTAGGGTGGTGACATATCCTTCTGTCTGTCATGTCGGGTTGAATTATACTAAAATCTCACCAACCTAAAACAAGGAATTTGGAAGGTTCACCGGCCCAGCGATGGTGCTTTCCGTTATCTGATGTCGCTATGTTTCCACCCAAATAACGATGTATATGAACATAAATTATGAATTTCAAAACGATTTGCCCGCCGCAAAGCTGGAGGTAAATGAAAATATTTCATCAAGGATTTTCCTCACACTGCTGCAGGATTCCCTAATTGAACAGCAACTGTACCTTCTTCTGTTTGGATAATTTCTGCAAATAGAAACAACATGAAACAACCATGAATCCTAATCTATTAGCGAAAAAAGCACCACCTAGTTTGTTAAACACTCGATGCTTTAAAAAATGACTCTTACGAAGCCAAGCATCCAATCTTTGAAGGTCCGATAGACCTGCTGCGGAATGATCGAAGAGAATGGGGAAAATTTGAGCGAATGTTGGGGTCTCAAACTTGCCACTGCGGAAGAAAATGCTTCACAAAAGGGGAAAGATACCTGAAACATCATAAAACCCTACCATAAACACCTGTTTTTTCAAGGTTTTTCAATGCTTTTCATACATCTTTCCCCTGTCAGGATTGGGGATTCCCAACATTTCCCTTTTTTTGAACCCCTATTCTTGCGAGGTGTTTGTACATCCATTGACCCATTAAAACCAAAACAAACAACCATCGTCTTCCCAATCGAATCTAGAATCTTGGTTGGTTGAAGGTTGTGGGATGCTGACATCACCTCTTGGACATCCATGTTGAACATTGAACATTGAACAACATCCCATGTACCCTTGTACACAAAAACCGCAGATTTGGGTAAGTTGAACATGGTTGAAATCATGTAAACCTGCTATCAGCTTGCACCTTCCAACTCTCATTGGGTGGAGTTAACAGCACCACAAACTGTGTCTGGGAGGTCCTTGGTTGGATTGCGGCGAGGGAAGTTGGGATGTCCAAAAAGGGGGGCACAACGGTTGTCAAACCAAGGTATAGTAAACCAAAGAGATCCAAGGTGATGATGTTATGATTTGAATAAAACTCAACTAAATTTCAATCATATGGCCATTATGGTTATCTGAATAAATGATCTTGCCCAAATGAAAGATAAATCCTCAGTTCGGAATGTCAGCTCATTTTGGCAATTCTATCCACTGGGCGGGTTGGTCATGAAACACTCCGCAAGGTTTTGCTGGGTTTTCAGGGGTTTTCTCTAGGTATCTAAAAATATCTGTACATTGAAGACATACTCTATATGTAAATGTGAGACACCCCTCCCAATGGCAATGCCCTCGGCACCCTGCTGTGGTGGGTGGTACTAGTAATACTACATTACTACATACATGTGTGGGAGACCATACCATGGGAGGAGCCAGGAAAGACCTGGCCTGCACCAATGTGAACAAACAGTCCCTTGTAGTTGAAATTTCCCCATTATTTTCTGCGGTGAAACAAACCATATTTTACTAACCTGGAGGTCAGGCAGCAACTCCTTTCAGAATCGTTACCTTTTTAGCACATAATTCATAAGTGTTTCAAAAGTTGAACCACAGTAAGTGAGGTCGATTTTTTTCAAACAAAAACATCGACCAACTTTTACACCCTAGAATTTTAACATCCCGAGCCTGAAAATTTACTATCCCAAAGGGAACGTAGTCTTCCAACCATCATTCTAAACTAACATAGCAATGGAAAATGGACCATTTGAAGATGTAATTCATACGAAAAACAGGGACTTACATATAGAAAAAATAGAACACAAATACCACAAAAATAACCATGTTTGGAAGGATATACATTTTCCAAACTGTCATTTTGTGGTATCTATTGATTGAATATCAGGGGCTATGTTAAAAACTCCGAGGCACACGTGTGTCTGCAGGAGCGTCGGTAGTTCGGACCGTTGATCGGAACAACACAGCTGATCTGGGACGTGGCTGTTGTTTTGTTGGTACTTTGTCCCCACCGGATTGAAAAATATGCCCTTAGTCAAATTGGATCATTTTTGTGTGAACAAAAGCATTTGAAACCACCTGCCTATATCGCTGTTTTCTTTTGGCTTGACACGAAAGGCATTGGATCTACCCATCTGATGATGATGATTCCGTTTTTGATTTTGCTGTTTTTGTTTTTGTTTTTGTTGTTGTTGTTGTTGTTGTTCGACAAGGGAATTTGTTACAAACCTAAAAACATGGTGTAGAGTCCAAGTCCATATCTTGACCAAATATCACCAATAAATACCAATAAGCATGTGATATCTGAAATATATGCACATATCCTAGCACAAAGATCAAATTCACATGTTGTTTTCAAAACACGGCATTCCCAACAAGATGGCGACCCTAAATGTTCAAAAAATGAACACCAAGTCCGATCCTTTACAAAGGGAATAATATGATGTGACATATGTGTGTCCACGGGTGCATCATCGTTTCGAGCAGCCATCGCTTGAGATTTGGAAACAACCAAAATCCAGTTGCTTGAGATTTCTTTCAGCCTATGATCTAGCTGCAAACAAAGAAACACCATATCACTTTGCTTCTGCATGTTTATGTTTATATATCCACCCATCCAAAGTTTTTCATATATTCAAGATAAATGTGTAAAACTAAAACATATCCCGGCAAGGTATAGCATGGTATAACAATCCACCAACCTCCACATTCATCCCACAAGATGTTCGACTATTTGGGAAGTTTTACTTGGAACCCAAATGACCTTTTCGAGGGTTCAAACCAAATAAAGGACAAACAGGTTTCACGCATATATTATATCATTCCATTCGAACATATATACATATAAATGATATAAATACATATAAATACATATCACAGGTATTTACAACTNATAAATGATATAAATACATATAAATACATATCACAGGTATTTACAACTATATGACCGTGTAAAAAAATATACATATGTTGTAATTATATACAGATATAATGAATATCTATATATAATGATATGTGCTTGACTTCAGTGCGTCTCAAATTGGCCCTAGAATGCAACGAGGTTTCCAAGTAAACTCGCAGTTTCTTAAACAAGCATGATCTCCTCAAAAGTTACGGAAAAACCATGGGGAACTTCAAGTTTTGGTGGGTATCTGCACCCCTTCAACGCTTCCCGGTGATTCCCCCGGGAATTTGATCAAGTTACATTGATGCACTTGTTCATCTGGGGGAGTTCCCCACCACTCAAAATAAAGAGCCAGGGTTCAGGAATATATAGTTTACTTAGCTGACATCTCAAAGATGGAGAACTCATTTCTTGATCATCCTTTCAGCCTTCCCAAAATTCGACAAGTTGCGGGGGTCGCCCAGTTTCATGTTAAAGCCGCTCTCAGCAGTGCTGCGAAGAGAACTAATCCAAAGTTCAAGGACAGGTTCATCCATTGCGGGATAAATCAACAACCTGCAAGAAAGGTGGAAATGATTCAAAAAGGCAACACGATTTTGGCATTGTGAAGGACATCTTCTTGCATAAGATTGATTATTAGATGGGTTTATAGTTTATACATGTAAGTCTCACATAGAAACTGTACATGGGTACAAGAAATGCGGACATCTTTCATACGGTATTTCATATGATTTATAGCCATCTTAGCTGGCTTAAGTAGATGACATCGACTAACCTTTATCAAGTTGGACACTTTTCCCGTTGTTCAGAGTTGGGTGGCCTGGGCCACCGAGTTGGGATGTATCCCAGTTTGAAGGAAATAGCATCACCATTTTAGAGTCCCTACGGACTTACAAATCTGATAGTAAACACAAACCACATTAAAAACATCAACACAAAATGACAGGTTGTTTCACACTCGGTCTCGTCAATCATCCATCTTACCCGGACAAAATTCGTGGGTTTTCCAACTAGAGTTACAGATTCTCAACCCATACTAGTGGTGAATACCTGACGGCAAGGGCCTAAGGGTTTCAAGGGAGCAATCAACACCTTCAATGGAAAATCGCAAAGGAAAAATGGATCATAGAAAAACAAGTTTCCACCAGTTTCTTGTCAAATGTCCTTTTGGGGATGGTTCAATTCCGGGTGGGATCTGCTCCAAACTTGTAATACTTTGAAACAACTTCAAATCAATCTGGTGATCTTTTGACTTTGACAATAATGAAGCAATTCAGACAATCTCAGACCAACGTTGTGCTACAGTATCAAATGCGTTCAGGCATTAACAGTATCAAGCACATACATTTGCCATCCGCATATGAACGCCGCAAACCCTGCCAAAATCATTGGCTTCTGCGCATACTCAAGGCAAAACATGGAAAAACGACTGGAGGTCATAGATGGTCATACTAAGAAACAAACATAAGCATCTGTAAATACAAACGCGCACATGCGAGGTGTAGAACACATCTCTGACCATCCAAGGAATCGAACAACAATTTGTCTATCTCCAACTTGTTTTTTGGCATCGAATTGAACAATAAAACCATCTAGTTGGTGGTTTCAACCCATTCGAAAAATATTAGTCAAATTAGACCATTTCCCCAAGTAGGGGTGAAAATAACAAAAAATTGAAACTACCACCCAGCCATGAAATTAAGGATCTCAACCTTTCTTTTCCATCCATGTTTTGCCACAGGAACCAGTCTTCAATAGTCCTTGCATCCTGCAAACCTAGGTTTGTTGAACTTAGGCTGGCTGGAAAATGGACCAATGAAGACGTATTTCCTAAAAAACATGGTGAAATTCAGGAACTCAAATGTTCATGTCAGTTTTTTTTGGCTGTATCTAACGTGAGTGAAGTGGTTTGGTGATGAAATCGTTTGCCCAAATATAATTTTTTACGTGCTCACAGATTTGCGAGACAATGAGATCAATGTGTGGATTTATTCCATCTGTTGCAAATGGTATTTTAGGGGGGCCATGAAAATGTACACCCTGTCTTTAACGAAACGGCGGGTGGTTGAAGAGTCATTCTCCTTTGCAAGTGAGATGGGAAACAGAGCTATCTTTCAATCCAGCAGCTTGAGACTACAATGAAATTATAAGTCTAATTTCTGCTGATGAGTCCCCTGTCAATGAGTCAACAAGTCAATAGTTCCCGCAGGTGTTTTTCGCAAATCAAATCGATTCTTGTTCACCATGTCCACCGCTCAACTGGTAGAACCTTTCTCAAAATTATCTTCAAGATGTCGTACAGATTTGGATTTAAGTGCGTGGTGTTGCCTTCAAAAGGGCCGTATCCATACTTCAAATAACAAACTCACCAGCTCCAAATCGTTCAATTTTAGCTCATCCAACACTGGTAACAGGGAGAATACCTTAAAGAACGAACTTACTAAGAAAATCAAATCCCGCAATATGACCAACCAGGTTTTTGCCATGTTTGATCCAACATGGGACTTAAATGGATTTAGCAAGTCGGCAAATTTCCCTCCCTTTCATTGTCTCATGGCGCCCAAGCAGCCATGGCGTAGCCACCGCGAGAAGGTCCCTTCTTCGTCGACCGCAAACTTTTTTTGCTCCTCGAAGGAGACCTGCTGCAACGAAGGACAACAAAAAAAACCTGTGGTCGGAGGTTTAGGTCCAATTTGTTGGAAAACCAGGAATGCTGTGAATTTCCAGCAACTTGAAACCCCTAAAACCAGCAATCCAGTTGCCTAAAAAAATAATGGTACACTAGGTTTTTGCAGGTTCTTGGTTTAATGTTTTGTAAAAAGAATTTACACCCCCCGAAATTGAACAGCTCGCCCCTGAAAAATCATGGGCTATGAAGATGAATTTACTTTTGGGATTTCCCTATTCTTAGGGGCTATGTTAAATTTCCGGGGTGTACCTCATGGTTTATTTTTGGGATGTTAGATTCCATTGCTTAAACCCTAATGCTTCATTGGTGGTTTAGTGTTGAGACAACAAGTGAGGTTTCTTAACTCAAGTCAAGGTTCCCATATAAATGGTTTTGAACAGGGTTGGTAAAAATATCATTTGAGTCCTGGTGACTTGTTGTTTTCCTGTTTTAGGTCCAGTTTGGAATTTTGGTGATGTTCCATTTTTCAAGCAGCATTCTGAATCGGAGAAGGAAGCACAAGTCGGGGCCAGGTACCCTTTCCATCCCGGCTTTTACCCGGTAAACTCCGTCATTTCCCAAAGGCTTCGTGGCCCACGGCACCTGCCATTTCTCTAAGATTCGACCCTCCACTTTTAGGGGTTCAACCTCCAGCTGACAGCCCCATTTCCTCGGTGAAAACACAAGTTGCCGACAGTTTGCACCTGAAAATAGGCCGGGCCCCAAAAAAGAAACTGGTATTCCAACCATTTTCATGTGCTATGTTAGTTTCGGGGAGGGTAATACGGGACTTGTGTCAGTATATGATCTAGTTGGTGCTTTGTTCCCACGAAGTTGAACGTCACATATTTGACAGATCGGATCATTTCACACATCTAAATTTTTTGAAACCCTTGTACAGCATACATCGTACTTAAAAGGGATTTTGGATCACCTTAATACATACACAAATTAACATATAACATGAATATGCATATGCATATATCGTAGTATTTTTTGTGCATACACACACACATATAAATACACTCACTGCTTCAATCCAACTCAGAAAAGGCTTTGGAAAACTACTCAAATCAATTTTGCTGTACTGCTGTACCACTTCTAAGTAGGGATCTGATATAACTCCAGTTGTAAGGGTCAGTTACCCCAGTTACCCATTTGGAAGGCCATTTATAGGGGCTCCATAAAACCATTTATAACGATCGTAGGGGCCCATCTGGTTGATAGCTTGATCAGTTGCAGCTGAATGTCTTACATATGTCCTGATCTTTGAAATCTTTTGCCACTCCCTGAAGGATGGCATCATATCGTTCCTGCCAGCGCCAGTTCACTGGTGAACATAGGCAATGCCTCACCATGTCAAATACAGTACTGAATCCACTTGTGGGTATATATATATATATATATTATCGAAGGAAGTTTAAATAGCAAACTTCCGACAATATGGACACTTGAAAAGCAGATGAGACAGGCAGTCAAGTCGGAAGGAAGAAGATGCACCAGCACGAAAGTCAGAAGAAAGAAGATACATCTGCGCAAAATGTTAGAGCAGTCGCGAAAGGTTGTCTTTTTTCAATGATTCGTGTGTCGGGTCAGTCGAAAAGTAGGCCTGTTAAAGCGGCGGGTGCGGAG
>DF240500.1:0-45850 GCA_000507305.1 Breviolum minutum Mf 1.05b.01 | reverse complement strand
TGACATCCGTCACTCACAGCAATCAATCTCTCCTATACGTTTCCTATTCTTGAAACTTCCGCCACCGCCTTGTGCGGTACTACTGGTATATATATATATATATCTTATAGAGTGAATCTCCCTGGATTTACCCCTACTTACAAGGTGCTTTGGTCGGATTATATAGATTTTATGTACAAATCAAGAGCTTATCCTAGCATGGAAGGGGTTTGCCATAGTCTAAACAGCCACGAAAACCCAACTTGACCCAACCAAAACTCTCGTCCTGGGGCGATGCTTTGAGACGTTTTAAGGTCTCCATCAAACCTTAGTCACTGAACAAAAATAGGAAAACCTGAAAAAATCCATGGAATCCTGGTTGTTTAATGGGATCCCCCACATAATGGTTTATGCAATAATCCCCACATAACTGGGTAGGATTTCACCCCCCCTTTTTTTTAACCCGTGTTTTTTTTCATTACTCATTTGTGGGGAGCAAACTGATTTGAGCAGTGGTCTAATTGCCCGGAGTGGATAGCTTCTGCGAGGATAACTCCATCAGAGTCACTTACCCCATTGGTTTGTTCCTGAACTTTGAGGGCTTTTCGGGGGAGTAATCCGGGTATCGTACCAAGAAAAGGCTCTACCACTAAAACAGAGAACCATTTTATTATAGGGGGAGACGTATCTCATCTGATCCTGATTGGTGATTTTTGGATATTTTTGGGGTTATCAAGGGGTGATGTCATCCCAAACTTCAATTCCAAGACCCCAACCTCTCCGATTCGGCCGTCACTACTGTGTTGCTTTGGGTTTCTGGGATTGGAAATCTATGGAATACCCCCCCAAAAGTTTAACATAGCCCCTGAAAAATGGTGGTTGGAAGGCTACTTTCCTATTGGGAAGGTGACTTATACTTCGGGAGGGTAATCCCTGGTGATGATTTCCCAGAACAAGTGCCTTGCATGAAGGAACTACAGTATCTTTCTTCAATAGGTTAGCCTCAACAAAACTAGTCTAGTTTCACCTTCCCGAATTGGATGTGATGCTAAAACTCCTGAGATTCAAAATTCCCAATCTAAACAAAAACCAGCAAAACTTTTAACCCTCCATCAACAACCCATACGAATTACCCTAGTTCACTTAGAAACACTTACATCTGGCAGCAATATCAACATGAAGAAACGTCATCTGCCTCAAGCATTGAAAACAAGGAACCTTGAGTATTCAATCCCTCAAATACTTAATTAACCCGGTTCTTAATGAAACATTTTACCTTCAGCAACAAAGATTTCATCAAAGCAACGCGTCTTGTGATGACTGGTATCTTCATCCAACCCAGTCAAATGGCAAAACTCTGGCAATAAGAAGACACGTTCCTGGGCAATGTTTGTTGGGTGAAGGAATGTGGGGCCCCATCCGTTGTGAACGAGAATGAACAACCACAACAAAAACAGGTTTCTTATTGTTTCTACAGGGGAAAGACCTAAGTTGCTGCATGGTTGTGCATAGTTCTTGGGCAGATTTGGTAGTTTACGATCTTCATAGTCTAGAGTACCCAAAGAATGAATGTGAAGCGCACCATCCAAATAACATTGTTTTCTGTTGCCGTCATTTCGGAACCCCCCTTGTGTGACAGCAGGAACCTTGTATTTGCATCAAATGCTAGATTCTTATATGGTGGTGGATGGAGGAGTTCCTAGTGGCTCATGTTGTTGGGGAAAAGTGCATCTAATCACACAGGTATATAGTGGGTCGATGTCCAATCTGACAGCTACACAACCTGGTAGTTGGGCATACCAGCTTTACATGAAGTATCAATGCCATTGCAACTACACGACATGCATCTTATCCATTGATTGGACACAAAGTCCCAACATCATCAACAACATTAACAAACATGTAGGATAGTATATCAACTGTACATCATATAGAATAGAATAAACTTAACATTAGAAAAAAGGTTTCTACACGTGACATCTCCAACTAAAGTCCCCCCCAAAACCTTCGGAACCTTGGTAAAAAAACACGACCAGACCGCCAAAACCTGCAACCCGGAAACCGTTTCCGAAAACAGGGAGGACTGGAAAAAAAACAACAACTTCCTAAAATTCAAACATCTTCACTATTTGCTGAACCTACTTGAATGAATATGATCCTCAAATTGGATCTATATTTTTGAAATCCCCACCGAATCTTCCATTTTTATTTTGTTTTACCGCCAGGTGTCGGTGCTTTTGTCGGGAAAGGCTTCCAGTACAGGTTGTGTCTTAAATTTCACCTCGCGACTGTAGCAAAGCTTCAGGTACTGCCATAAACCTCATGGCTGATGTGGCCGGTGAACGACCCCACTGTAGCACCGGTTGTTGGAATGAGGTTGGAATCTCCAAAAAACACCACAGCCACCTTGGGTTTTTAAATGCCGTTTGTGGAAAAGTGAAGGATATTTTTTTTTCGGACCTTCAAAGCTCCCGTTTTTTTTCCAAGTGGATCACAAGGTTCACATCCTTCATCGCACAAAAGTATGGCAGGGTAAGCTGGTGGTAGCCCCTCAAGTTTTGGCTAACAAACAAACCACAAAATTCATTAACTCCCTTAAAACACATTAAAGAGGTCAAGGGTTTCAGAACCCTTGAAACCAAGAAAAGCCAATGGATGGAACTCTTGGGCATGAAGTTTCAAAAATCCAAGTGGCTAATCTTCAAATCCTTGTCTCCTTTCCGACGCATGTCGAAGTGCGAATTGGGATCCATGTCAAAGTGAACACTTTTGATCCTGTAGACCCGATTGTTGTAGGAAGTCACGACCTCGTTCGTTGTATTTTTCAACGATGCTGGTCAACGCATCCCGACACCACCCTGAAATATCTTAGTTATCATTAGATACGACTGGTATGACCTGCAAAATGTTTATATCATTGCATATTGTATACCAATCCCAAAATCCATTTGTATTCATAACCAACTAGTTTACACTTCTACCGTAGGTGGTGTTTCCCCCAAATAAATAGCCAAACATAAAAACATCGTATCTTGATCCCAATGGTACTAGAAAGGGAGCTCCCAGTCCTCATAAACTACTCTGCAGCGAGTTGCTGATGCGAAGTATCATAGGTTTGCTGATGGCCCCCCGACGTCAACCATGAAACGGGAAAACCCTGTGAAAACCAACAACTGGATCATCAGTTCTTGGTGATGAATTTGACCATGGTTCACTAAATGGCATTCTTTTTTTCAAAACCGATTTGAACAAATTTTCATCAACATGGGAATCTTCCCCAGTAGAACACCAATAAAAATCATTGAAACCACCGATCAGTTGACCAAGGAGGAAATCTGAAATGCCACGCCGAGCTGGGCGAAAGAAATTTGTTTCAGAAGAATCGTACACAAACATCATGGCGAGCACAAACATAGCACAAGCGTCAATATATTATAATGACAAAGCATGTCATTTCCAAGAGAAACTGACAACTCAAGTAAGATTCAAACCAGTTGCTGTGGCTGACACGCAGCACTCCAACCATTCAATCTTGATCTCGTTATCCAATCTATACGCAAAGATGTCCATGCCAGGCATAACCCCTTTCAACACATCGATGATGGTCTTCTCTTGCACAGGACGATGCATCAAATCCACTTGCAGTAGGGGACCATAACTGCCTCGGCTTGTAACTCATGGAAGATTCACGCGAAGCGTTTTCAAAAAGGGCCATGTTCTCAAGGTTGGTACGTTTGAAGTTTGGTTTAGGAATAAAGTTGGCCCAGGTTTTACAGCCCAAATTCATGTTAACATCGTGAAACATGCACGAGTCCCACGTAAATTCAACACAACATATCCCTTTTCCAACCACACACCCATGGTATTTTCACGGTGTTGAAGGTGCAGGATTTTTTGTTCGTAAGAATTTCCCATCCAATCCCTCTAAAAAAGGTCGGGTTGTCAAGTCCAAAAATCTGAAGGAAGTGTCTTACGGAAGCCGAAGGCACTCTTCAACAAACTCAAGGAGTACATCATGTTCAAGGACCCTTTCCCAGCCTCCTTAGAAACCGCATCATCCGACAACAACGACAAGGGATCAACATTGGGGAAGTCTTGAAATCATATGCTTGGTGGCTCTGCTGGAGGATGATTCAAAATCACAACAAAAAGGTTGTCACTTTCAAGATCGGTCCATTGAACATCCAAATCTCCAGAAAATATCAAGCTGAAACAGAGATATTCTTAATCTCATTGATTTTTGATTTTAATCGCACGGATTGTTGCGAAACTTTATCATCGCCCATCTTTGGCCTCTGAACCCTTCATTCCTTTCCAGTTGAGTTAGGCCAAGAAAAACCTACTACATACCGTTACACTGGTTAGGTAAACATGGGATCCTTACAAAAAGGCATGTTATCATTCAAATCACCAACAGTTAGTACAGCCACCTATTTACACTTAACATCCAAGTGTGGTTCTATTTGGTGGTTTCAACCCATCTGAAAAATATGAGTCTAATTGGATCATTTCCCCAAATAGGGGTCAACATATATATCATAGAAAACACTTGAAACCACTCACCGCTTAGTTTTCTTACTGGCTCACTTAAACCGAGGCCGACCCACAATTTTTGCTCAGGATCCACCACCGTCTGCGATTCTTTGTACAATCGACGGCCCACCTAGGTTTTGGAGAAGCAGAGCAAGAGGGGTATATAGAGATATTATATATAAATGATATGATATATATATACGATATATTTATATGCATCATATGGATGGAGAAGATGGAAACAGAAGGGTATATATCATATACAACAAAAATATCTGGCTGCACATATGAATATATCTTATAATATATGTATATCTATACCTACATATATGCAAACAATGTATCTGGAAACTCTAGGATGGTAGATATATAAATGTCTTGAAAAATTTGGAGAACATAACATGGAAACTCGGAGGCTCTGCTACTGAATGGGCATACTGTTTAACCATCTTTGAAGATCGTGGCCTTTCTGACCTCTTGAATCAGTGAGAACCTTGGAAGATTAAAGGGCCAGGGCGGCCAGGGCCAAATAACCCCAGAAATTATGTGTTTTTTTTGTACAAATTTCTTGGAAAAATCTTGGAAAATACACAGATACATTGGTTTACCGGTTTACCTTTCAATTGCCTCTTCCAAGAAGTTGTTGTCTTCCCTCCGCACCTTGCGTGCCAGCGCTTGGCGTGTCGCCAGCTGATTCACGATGTGTTGCCCAACCACTTCCGCCACCCCTGTGGCGTTGCGGGACGCCTCGCGGACAGACACCGTCCTTAAGGGGGCGGAAAAAACGAGAAGGGCCACTGCAAGCAACAGAGGTTATGGGAATCTAGGGTAACCCCCTCAATGCCATCCCGCTGCCCCAGAAAATACGGCCTGACTAAGGGATTATTAACCACCATTAGGGTCTTATTTCCTGGCGGTTGGCATTGGGTGGCGAATCTAGGTGGCGGGTTTCAGCCACCCATAGTGAAACATGCGGCCATCAAGATGGGAACGTTCTGATGTTCAGGGGTGAACATAAAAAATTAAATACTTGAAACCACTAGGAATGATTTGCACCAAAAAATCATGCCAATGTTTTGTTGTTTTTTTTGGCATAGTTACCTGAATTTACTTATTGTGTTCCCTTAACATCCCCCACACATAAATAAATGCTTTATTCATCTTTCCCAATCTCCAGTGCAAAGCATCTTGTGACATCGCCTGCGAAGGTCCATGAATCGAAGAAAAGGATGGGGAGGATATCAACACATGGTAAAATCACGCCCGACCCACTACACGTACACAAAAATGTGAGGGAAACTAAAATATA
Source organism: Breviolum minutum Mf 1.05b.01 (assembly GCA_000507305.1). NCBI lineage: Eukaryota > Dinophyceae > Suessiales > Symbiodiniaceae > Breviolum > Breviolum minutum. Next base: position 40,029 of record DF240500.1, on the reverse strand, counting down.
TAACTCATTGAACATGATGTCATCAACCTGCCTATATGTTGATTCATGAATTGTCAAATACGAAAACCAAACATCATCCAACCAGGACATTCCCAAACCAACGCCGGCATTTTGCCACTGAGCTTCATGGTAAATTCTTGCAAAGCATCCTTTGCAGGACAAAAAATGGTGAAATCGTCCACCTTCTTAGGAGAAAAAATGTGCCCTGGTGCGCGGAAGCAAAACGTCTCCAATTTCTTTTCCTCAGGTTCGTTTGCTGTTGGCAAAGGGAGAACATGGAGAATTCGGTTTCTTGTGTTGGCTACGTGAATATCTACGACTATGGATTGGTTCCTGAAAAGCCTTCGGTGTCAACGTACCAATGAGTGAAGTACCCCAATTTCACGGAAAACCAACCCCAAACTGAAGGCATCTGCTATTTAACGAACTATTGTGTGACGTTTACCCCCCCCGTTAAAACAAAACAACGTGCTGCACAGAAAATTCGACAAAAACAATCCCAGGGTCCAAGTCCGACCACGCACGTTCCAAGAGCTTGCGCCTCGGTTTTGCAATGAAAAAACATGTTTTTTGTGCTTTAAAACAAAACAAGGAAGTAGTTTGGATCATCATGATGCACAGCATGTACACATATATGTATATATGTACAATGTATACACAGAAAAATCATCGATCGAATCAATTTTTTTGGAGCAGTAGCCGAACGAGCATGAAGCGTGGTCGGTCAAAACTAACTAACGTCACAAACAGGGCTTTCCCCAATTCGCTCAGAACTCGCTCTTAATGACGAAAGGGAGTAAATCCTTGGAACAAACAATGCAAGAATTAATTCACAAAAGGACTATGCCTTTTGGAAACAAAGCAGTGAGAAGAAGCTTGGTACGGAAAACAGTTTCCTGGCAAGCGTTCTTGGGCCAAAGGATACAAACAAGAAGCAAGTCAGTAAGACCACAAATTCAAGAGCAAATGTGAGTTTTCTTTCCTTAATCAAGAACAACTCACCAATCAAACGAAGAATCAGCAGGAAACAAAACTACAAGAGAGAAAATTTTCCTGACCGATCAATCAAATAAAAACCTCTGAGTTCGAATTTGATAGCGAAAAATCAAACAGCCAAGAAAGCCCCCAGCTTTCAAGTCAAAAGATCTTTCTTACCAAACCACGTTCCAGTAAACCTGGTAAGAGAAGCAGTTCTCTGCAGGTAGCTCAAAACTTGTGAGGGTATAAGTCCTCTGCAAACAAACCACCAAGATATACTCTTGAAAAAGCAAGAAAATCCACCAGCCAAGAAAGCCCCCAGCTTTCAAGGCAATAGATCTTTCCAACAACGACAAGTCCAGCAACCTGTTAGGAGAAACAGTTCTCGGCAGGTAGCTCAAAACTTGTGAAAGGTAAAGGAAACAGTTCCCTGGCCAATCACGTAGAACCGCTGGTGGTTTATTTGAGCCGAGACGTCTTGAGCCAAAGGGTTACGGAGGTCGTGGCCTTCGGCACCGGGCACCAAAAACACATTGATGAAAGTCTGCCTTCACTGCCTTTGTCCTACGTTCTGACTCTTGCATCTCTGAAGTGTTCCACAAGCTGGGATACGGATCACAACCCGGATCAAGAGGATGTTCAGTCCAGTGTGAGCCGCCTCTGGAGGAAACCTTCTCATTCAACGCCATGTTGTTGATGTACAATTCATTGGCCTCCGTCACTCGACAGGAGTTCCCAATTGGACAAATCACTTCTTCCCCAAAAACAACTGCGCAAGCCAACAGGCCTCGGTCCTGCAACTCTTCGATTGAAACGAGCTCTGGACACAGTGGAGCAAGGTGGGCCCCCACCTGTTGCATCAATGTGAGCTTCGGCCAACTAAGCGAAAAAGCATGCGTCGGTTGCAAGATCAGCTGAAGTCAGGAACACGGATAAACCATGAAACAAGGCCTGCTTTTCGATGCAATCATGTGAAATTTCATATGTGGATGTGAGCTGCAACTGAACAAAACGGCCGCTCAGAGTCCACTCAGTACTGCACCACCAGGAGGTAGCCATGAGGCCCAGAATGTGAATCCTTCGCCAAGACAACTGCTCCTCGGACGTGGAAACAACAACATTCATTTCTACGGAAGACCATAGACGTGTAGATCGAGCCCATTCATTTCACAACTAGCAGCTGCACGAAGGCAACCCAAGACCAAGGAATCGGGCCAAATCATCTCACTTCCGGAGAACAATGGCACAGCACAGAGGAAACAGACCAAAGCAACCGCTGGAGCCAGCCGGCAAACTAATGTTGGCCACAAGCCTTACCAAGTGGAGTTCCAAAATTTAATCAGTGTCAGGCCCAGTAGATACCTCAAATCTTTCGAACTAGAGTTCCAAAATTTCATCCGTGGCAGGCCTGGATGTTCCTAAAAGTCAAGTGCTTTTCATGGTTTGAGTGGCCACATGAAAGTAAAATCCCACTAAACGGAGCTCTTTAGTTTGCCAAGTACCTCCAGATCCTACGACCTTCAGCCACGTTGCTCTGCTTTGGGATCTGTGGCCGCATTGGCTGCTGCTTCACCGGACAGGTCATAATGGTAGTGATAGATGGAACTGCTTGGATTCCAAATGATCCGAAAACAGTTCACATTCAACCTCGCAGGAGGTTGTGAGCGTGGGCTTCTTTGTGAAATCGAAGCATAGATGTTTTGGCATGTGGACATAGGGATGCTGTGCCGGTGTGTTATGTACCTGTTTACTCGTTGATCATTTAGTAATCAGTACTTATCAGTTCATCATTCAGCTCTTTCTCTATTTCTTTCCCAGCTCCCACATAAATGGCTTGAAATCGAAGCATTTTTAGATGTACGTACACAAGTATCATCGAATATCATCGAATATCTATGAACATCTAGTATATAGAAACCTAGTGAACACGAGAGGTTTCTCGCTCTTTACTGCTTGCTTGTGGTTCCGTACGCCGAAAGTTCGAAGTTCTAGGAAACCCTGTGAGGAAGGATGTCAAGGAATCATAGTGGAGCATGGTGGAAATGAGAATCCCTTCCGCTCAATGCATAGTATTCATATTTAGATTCCGTGGCGTCTCCGAAACGTTCCTCCGGTTTTTTTGTTTCAGGATTTTTCATGACTCTTCAGTCCGACGTTGCCTGACAGCAATTAGTCACTCCGGATCTGAAGTAGTTATCTGGGGAAAATCAAAACATGTGGAAGAAGTTGAACAACATAAAAAATCATATAACATTGAAATACATTGAATAACAACATGGAACCAAAGGAATAACCCACCTTTGACATGTTTTTCTTTCTTACCACCTACGGAACCTTTGGAAATCATTCACAAAAATGCGAGACTTGATGATATTTCCAATGATCACCTCAAAAATCATCGATATTTCCATCCCCCAAACGCTCCGCTCGCAGAAGCACTTGAAGGTACTGCCAGGTCGTTCTTCGTTACCATTCACCAAGGGCTTAATCCCATCATCCACCAGTGGCTTCCATTGGTCCCGGAACATTGCATCCTTGGAATCCTTGGTCCAGTTCTGAAGTCATGGTTTCATGTCACAGGATCCAACAGGTCATCATTCACCAAGATGTCACGTTTCATGGAATTTTTTGGGGATTTTTTTGGGACAACATTAAACTGCAGCATGTAAAACACATAAGATACATCTGGTACAAGTTTGTGTGGGTTTGACTGTAGGGAAAAAAACCTATCAAATTTTCTCCCTCAAATGATTCCGGAAAGATGAACCTTTCCACCAACTGGGAGGTTCTAAAATTTCTGTCGGCCAGAATTTCTCATTGAAGTTTTGCAAGATGTGTAGAAGTGATTGAGCCACCCATGTAAAGGGTGATGTAGCTATGCACCCGTTACACGCCGGAAGTTTCAGGGGATGCCCCTGAAAAAGGACCATTTTCAGAGAGACTTGTCTTCCAATCATCATATTTTCGGCGAGCTCTTAAAGGATTCTTGGGTTACAAAACTCAATCCAGATTTAATTGGAAATCGACATAAAAACGATGATCATCTTCGGCTCCTTCGGCTCGTGAAGTTTTCGAGGATTCCTCCTTTGGTTTTCATCACAGCTATGGTGACTGGTTTCAATTGAAGGATTCAAACATCCAAAGAATTCGGCTAAAGACAGCACCATCTTGAAACAATCTAGAAATCTGCAGCTGGCAACTGGCAATCTAAAAACCGTTTGGTAAATTCATGGATGGATCCAATTCATAGCTGCATAGCTTTTTATTGGATAACCATCAGGTCACACAGATGATTGGCAATTTTGATGGGAAATATTGAGAACCATAATTCTATGATTGGATCCATCCAACTGTTTCATCAAAAAATTTCACCCAGAAAAAACCTTCAAATTTTGGTACCGGGTAGTACCAGGTGAATATTTTTCCGGTCCTATGACCATTCACTCTCTTTTGGGGGTCGACCGAGGTTGCGTGCTATCACAGGAAATTCATTGGATCTTGTGAGATTTATTGAGAACTCATTCTGATGGAATCATGGATCTTTGATCTTTGGATGCTTTGAAATAACTCCGTTCTATTGCAGAACAATGAACAATGAAATTCACAGCAAGCATCACTAAAAATGCGCACTTCCAAGTCCAAGACGTTTCAGGATTCGTCGCGATGCACAGGTGGACGATCTTCGCTGTTGTTTTGATACCGCTTTTCGTGTTTGTTTTATCCTTCTTTTTGAGGCAAAAAATGGGGTCCTTCCTTCTGTCATTTGCATGCCTGATAAGTTTGAACTCAGGTCTCGGTTTCGTTTACCGATTTCCCAATATATGCCACTACAGTTTCTTCAGCCAGAGAACTACTGCATAAAAAAACAATGGAAAATGACCAAATGACTTCGCCTTGTATTGCAAGAGAGCGGTTGTTTCAAGTGACGGCTAATGATGGATGGACATTTGGCACGAAAACTAACTTGACGCTTATCGGCAACACGAAGGATATGTTATGTGCATGACTATGCAGCGGCTATGATCAAGATGTATTTGACTTGAAAAAATCATGAGGACAATCCGGATGACATGGTTACCACAACGTCGGCCCTTTCTCATGCTCAAAATGGGGGATTCTTTTTTTTGTTGCCTATAAGAGGAGTCACCAATTCCCCCTGGTTGGTGGTTTCAACCCATTTGAAAAAATATGAGTCAAATTAGGAATCTTCTCCAATTTTCGGGGTGATTCCTAAAAAATGTTTGAGTTGCCACCACCAATTGCCCCAGTGACTGACATTACAAGCTTTTTATAAATGGCACCACCATCCGCAGAGGCCATGAAAACCCACGGCCAACCACGGTGCCTCCAGCTGAGACTTGTGACCTGTGCATCCAGCGTTTTTTTTGTTGGGGGGTCCGGTCAAAACGGCATTCAAACGACCAGGAAAGAGAAGATATGGGTGTTTCCAACATTTTTGGGGTACCCCAAAATGGATGGTTTATAATGGAAAACCCTATTAAAATGGATGATTTGGGGGTACCACTATTTTTGGAAACACCCATATATAGCTACAAAACAACATCAATTTACACCACGTAAAACTAACATGGTTCACCTGAAAATGGGGGCCCCCTGGAAGAGGAGATTCCTATTAAAACCCATCATTTTCAGGTTCCATGTTAGTTTTCGGGGGGGTATTTCTTTTTGATCCACAGATTTTTTGTTTTTGCTTCAATAGCTTTTTTCGGACCACAAAGAAGGGGATATCCTACTGAAGACGACAAAATTTTCACTTCCAGCAATTCTTGGGATAACTGGCAGGATGCAATATCATCCACCGGTTGCAGGGTTGCTTTGAACTTTGGCTAGTGCTAAGCAGGAAATGACTCCCATGATAAGAAATGAAGCTGCATCTAGCCGGAATTGGGGCTCATTCCCTCAATCTTTGCAGAATGGTCTCTTCTCAATTAAACTGAAGGTCTACTTCCATATGGACATCTTAATTCAAACATCTGGGCAAGCACACCAGATCAAGCATCACCATAATGTAGATTTCGTTAATGATCTTTTTCAGAAAATTTACGTGTCGATACATCAAATGCCCAATCATTGAGCTTCACAACTCATCTGAGTCTTTTGGCGTAGGGAATTGGAATCAACTAGCAACCTATTGATGACAATATCTAATGAAAGGAGCAGTTATACTTCAATTTGGGAGTTGATTGACGATGACACACATACAGAATGATCCCCGTTTTTATAGGTTCACATACTCACCGTAATTTTTCACAACCCACTCAGCCAAAGATCAAAAAGTCAAACACATGAAACTTCCATTTTCCAACCTCTGACAATGACTTCATCTTGCAGCATTTGGCGAGTTTGTCTAGTTTGCTAGTTAGTTGGTTAGTAGGTTTTCAGGGGTGTCAAGTATCCAGTATCAATTTCTCCGAACTGACTTAGGTATCGAATACATCGTACGTCTCACAGAATTACAGTATATTCAAGCCTTTCAACTATTTGCAGAGTAGTGGTTAACGTCGGTGGTTTACTTTTCTGGGCATATCCTTAGCATCAATCCTTTTCATAACAACATTCTGCTCCCAACCTTAACCACCAACCGACTCAATCATCCGAAACTCTTCGTCTTCCAAGCTGCCAGTGCTAGGCGTTGCTGGCTGCGGCGGAAGAACCGACAGGCAACATTCCTGAATTGCATCACTCTTTTGTGATGGCAAACATCTCCCATATCTAAGGTTAGTAGCTGTATCTTGTTGATTACCCTCAGGAAACGATCACATATCCCACCTGGCGAAAAGGAAAAATATGTTCAAAAATGACTTGGGATGGGTAGCAGCTTGTTGTAGCAGCACTTAAGCATATGTCCCAACGTGAAAGCGAATCAAGGTAAGTATATATGAAACGTCCACATGTTGCATTCGTCGTTTTGTTCATGTTTGTGAAATGCAGTCAAGTCGGAAGGGCTTCTTCAAAATTGGATGGGGTTGCAAGATGTTGCAAGTGTGCCATCAAAAACGAATATTTCATCAAGTCGAACAGAAACAATAATTCAACGATACATAGAGATATTTCCTTGAGATCATAAACTCATTGTAAGTGACACTTTCTTAATGGCACATTGGTAAATCCCTGTAAAAACCTATAAAACGATGAGGCTTTTAACATCTCAAGCGAAGCATCTACATGGAAGTCTGATCAGTCACATAGCACTAGACACTGCTGCTTCAACAGGTCAAGGAACAAATGCTACGGTATCCGAGTGAATCATACTATTTCACCCACTTGGAATTTCCATGAACTGAAACCATTTGAGCGAAAAATTCCCTAGATTTCATGCCAACATGTGACAGTTATCTTCTGTATCAACTATCAACCTTTAACGCTTCATTTCCCCATATTATGATTCCAACCATATCCAACTATTCACCCTCTCCTGCCGTCTGTCTGCAGATCCGCGACGCCAACCTTTGGCAGGCATTGGTTGGGACGTGAAGTCTGTCACGTCAGGTACCAGGTACCACCTCCTAGGGCGGTTGTATATACACTTCACAAACAAACACCAATTAACAATAAGTGCGAAGTCTCATGGATACGTCGTCATGCTTCATCAATTTGGTCAATTTGGTACATATACATATATATATATGCATATAACATAGATGTTTGTGTATGTTTTGTCATTCCTCCTTGAATCACATCTGCAAACATACAAAATCTCCGGTGGTCCGTGTGTCGATGGAGGTGAATGAAGTGGTTTGCCCAACAAACATCACCCTCAACATTCAACAACTCAACTCCATCGTTGAACCCAGCAAGCTCATCATCATCATCATCATCATCATCATCATCATCATCATCATCATCATCATCATAAAATGCTTGGTAAAAGTTCCAAAACATTTTCTCCCAAATGGTGATTTACCATGGTACAATAAGCAAAAGAAACAAAATCATCTTCAACAGATCCAAGTCATCCACCTTCATCATCCACCTCATCATCCCTCATCATCCCGATGAACATATTGTGTTTCCCTGCCAAAACCCAACTTACTCGGTGCCAAAATGGTGTTGCGCTGTGCCATTGGGATCTGAGATTTCTCCTGGCACCATCTGAATCATAGGAACTGAGATTCGTGGAACTGGGAAACATGCAAAAAAATACCCTTCCCATACTCCTGGAAGTGAAAAATGGGATGCCTCCAATAGGACCGTTACCTTTCAAATACAGCCATTTTTCAATGAACCGTGATTATGGGAGAAAGAGTAAAATGAAACTCGTTTCAATTTGCAACTTTGGATCATCTCCACCATCTCTTCATCATCTTCCAATGCTCGTGGAATTTCATATAACAACAACGAATAAGGCAACAACCAGAATGGTGCATGTGCCCATCCTATCTTCATTTCCATCAACCCTAGCCATGGGTATTTTATTGATCCTGTTTTTCGATCAACCTTCAAAGATGCTGGATCCAAAGATCTACCTGATACCCTAAAGAACCATGTCTTAATGGTTGTTTCAATTGGATGATGAACCAAACCTTTACTTTACTTGTAAAACGGTTGTTTCACCATTTCCATCCATTAAAAACGGGGGTTGTTTAGAGTTCCAGGATGTCCACATCTTTTGGCACCTGGATCAGCCAACCCACATCATGTTGAGCTGTTTCAGGCCAGAAGAATTGCTCATTCGGCGCATGGCTTCGTCCAAAGCTCCTGAAAAAAGTCGGAATGTCAAGGTCACCAGGATGACTGGAAACATATTTCACCAATGCTGAAAACTTTTCGGGCATTTTGTCCAAAAGGTACATGTTTGAGCGTCAAATCTCCCGGGTATTCTGTTCTCTTCAATATCTACATCAAATGTTTATATAGAGTAGCTATTTGAATCTTTTTGGGGGGGTTAGATCTGTAGGAGCTCAGATTCGCTGTTTATTTCTAACAAGAAACATCAGGAGAGAGACAAATATCAATCTATCTATTCTGTTTACATAAAACCACAAAGAATGGATGTGTTGTAAATATGTCAATCAATGGCTAACTGATGGGTTCACCGGTTGGTGGTTTACTATCCCGTAAACCCTCTATGAAAAGGATTCCTATTGGCAAATTGATACTACTTTCCAAAGGGTTAATCTTCAGGTTCCATGTGAGCCACAAAAAAAACGGCCTTCCTTTCCATTCTAATGGTTGTTTAATGACGGGATCCTGATGTCATGGTTAATGAAATAATCCCCACATAACTCGTCAGGATTTCATTCCCCCCAACAAACCCTAAACAACCAGGGGCCCTTTTTTCATTGCTCATGTTCATTTTCTTGGATCTTGGAGCTGCAAAGCCACAAGAGGGGAACATGAACAGTACTCAAGGCGCAACTTCTGTACACAGGTTTGTCACATCTAAACCAACAAAAAAACAACGGAGTCCTGTTCCCTTAAACATATCCAAACTCGGAACTCTTGAGTATTTGTTGCTTGCGATGCCATTTTGTAATCTATATATTAAAATCTCCCAAAGAAAAAACAGATGCCTGGAACCTCAAAAAAAGTTAACCTTGGAAATTGAAGAGGATTTCAAAAACAATTTCTCCAAGCAACAAAAAACCTGGTTTCAACCCATTTGAAAAATAAGATGGTTTCCTTCAATCCCTATATAATTGGGTAGTATTTCATCCCTTACATAACCCAACCAACCGGGGTTTTATCCATAGGGATCCCCAACCGAAGACCCGGGACCCATGGTTGGCTTCCATTGATTTTCCCGGCCTCACGGCCTCAATCATTTCTTCGTTGGTTTCAGGAGCGCCATCGGGATGCACCTGCAGTGCTGTCATAGGAGTTGATGATTCAGAAATCCCAAACAACCAGCGTTTGGATAAAAAACCCTGTAAGTAATGAGATAAACTACCAACCTCAACTGTTTTTTTTCGCAGATTTCTGAACCATCAACCTGTAGGCGTTGGGATTCATAGAGATGTAAGAATTGGCCAACCAGCCTCCCTGAAACTGCGAGTTTACCCTTGAAAAAATCGATGGTTGGACGATGGGAGGCCATCTTTTCAGGTGCGATGTTAGTTTCAGGGAGTGTAATTGTTAAACAAAACACTACCAGTAGTTTGGAAATTTTGTGATTAGAAGAGATTTCAATTTTCCCCTCCCAAACAAAAAACATGGCTGCCATGATTTCTTCCATTTTTTTAGGAGGACATGTTGATGGTTGGATGCTGAAAAAGTAAGCCAACCAGTCTTCATCGCAGCTTTCAACCCTCCTGTTCATTGCCTCCCCTTGATAAATATATATATATATATATCTTGACTATACCAAGGGGTTAGATATCAAGGGGTTAGCTTTGTCAAGAACGACTTAAAAAACAACAAATGATTGAACCAGCCGACTCATGGAAAAAGAAGATACAAATAAGATTCTACATCGAGAGTATCATTGAAAAAATACCAAACATATTGAATTGAGTACCCTTGACAAAAACCAAACCTTCAATAGGAGAATTTGAATCTGTGAAATTCTGTGAATGCATTCTAAGATTACAGCATGTCATATTCATCCCCAAATAAGTTTCCCCCCAAAATGCAAAAACACATCCCAGAATCTTCTATTACAATATGACAATATGTAATTCTCATATATAAAGATAACTCCATCCTAAACTAGCTGTGTTGAAAGTTGCCACCGACCCATTCATCGCCTGGCACGGCTTCTTTGGCACGTCCAGGGCTCGACACACGCTCCTGGGAAAATGGTGGGTTTGGGGCCCGGTGGTTTCGAATTGTAGGGGTACCCCTCAGCAACAAAACAGCAAATTAACCATTAGCTGTAGCTGACTTAAGATGCTTGAAAGGAAAACAAAACTCACACCTTGTTGGAAAAACGAACGGCTGGAACCTGAACATTACGCCTGTTGGAAAGGAAAATAATCTTTTAAACCTCCATTTTTTGGGGCTCAATATCTTTCATTTCTGGAGGGAGTATGTACAACAGCTTCCACAAAAAAGGGTGCCCGCGAATAACTGCCGGAATCGACTCTTTGTTCTTTTTGGTTAGTGGCCCCACCCACATTTGGTGCATTTAGAACATAAAATATGACAAGGGGCAAAGGTCAAACAACTGCAACAAAAAAACTGCAACATCTACGTAAGACTTCTCTTAGTGGATTACACTATGGTTAAACTATGGCAATGGCTTCCAACATGTGGATTTATAGTAAAGGAAAACAACGCGGGAGTTGAGCCATGCACTTTTACCAGTGAATTTCTACATGTCAGTCATTACAACACTGAAAACTAAAAGTAATATAGAACCTGGAAATCACCCTTTTGGAAAGGGACACACAACTTCCAAACGTCCTTTTTTGGTTCCACATGAGTTTTCGGGGTGTGCAATTGATTTTTGGGATTTCTGTGCTTATCACGTTATTTGTCCATGCTTCTGCTCGCCATGGAAATTGATATCTGGACAAGTCGACTTGTGATTGCCTTAAAACAAATGCATGTCACTAACATCCGATTCCTTTTTGGAATGGTGAAAACCTGACCCTTTGAAAGATTAGGTGACCTCCAAGAAGTGGATAAAAACATCAACAGGTCACGGTTGGCTCCTTATCGAAAACTGGGCGCTCGCGGGAGCATGGACATTCTCCTTGCGAATCCGCTGCCTGCTTCGAATTCTCGAAATTTTCTGGATCTATGGGTTAGGGTCGAGTGATGTGGACTGATATACTTGTACAATTCTTGGTCTATGTGGATGATAACTGTTTCATTGTGCTTGTAAAAAAGCCAGTTCATGACCGCTTCTTGGAATATATAGAACTTTGGAAAGATGTTGGCCAAATGTTCTCGCCGTGCAAACAAACCAAAGATTTCAAATGGCAGAACAGCATGTTAGAACAGCGCTGTTTGGTTCAATGATTTCTTATTTGACACTGTGAGGGATGAACAAAAGAAAACATGATATATATACATACAGAACTTTTATATGTTCAATAGATAGTATGTACATACGGTATATTACCATGCCGGAGTAGATAGAATCTGGAATTGAAATATCCCCAGGAAACTGAATCTAGAAATTGCAACTGTACTAACATACGTGCACCATATTCTATCTACTTCTGTCTACTGCAGGATGGTAGAATATTGTATATATATAAATATACATACATAATTTACATCTACTTCTATTCATAGCTGGACAGTTAAAAAAGGAACCACCTATAGTAGGTTGCTTTGGCATGGTTTTGGACAAATTCCACTCAGCATTGCCCAGTGTTTTTTTTCTGAACTCCCAGCACCTCCAGTTTTCTTGACCCATGAAGCTTTGAATGTCCTTAGGACAAGTCATGTCATGCCCGGGGTCATCGGGGTCATTATGGGTCATTATGGGTCATGTTCCATCAACTTGTAATCAATCATCTTAAAGGTCAAACCCACATTTTGATATACTTCCCTGCAAAAGTAACGGCTGGAGCCAACACGAAATCAGCCTTTTGGATCCTTTTGGAAAGGAAAATCATCTTGAAAATCTACTCTTTGGGTTCAAAATGATAAACATGTTATATAGTTCTGTGGGATGTAAACAGTGTAAAATCCTTTGCGAATAATGAGTCATTTTGCTGGAGGTGATCTCTCATACCAGTGCTAGCTGGTGGTTGAAACAAAAGAAAAGAATGCAAATCGCGTCATTTGCCCAAGTAGATGTGAAAAACACAATTTTTGAAACTATCCGCCTAGAGCAACAGTCAGCAGAAGAATCATGAAGCAGGGACCCCTTGAACAAATTTTCACTATCGACTACTACTGGGTAGTCCTCCAGCCCAACCCACGCGGATGTACTCATTTGCTCATCGTTTAGGGTATAGATTTGGTCTGAACAAGTAAAAAAAATCCTGTGGTAGCCATGTGATGAAAAATCACATTCAACAATTCCACAGTAAGCTTTGATCTTAATTGTGCCTGGAAGACATCTATAGATCTTACAAATATATAAATCATAGAAAGAATCCATTGAGAACAAAACCCACTTACCCTTGTCTGTTTGCGTCATTATATGAGGACGAACCCAAACAATGCACTATATATAAAGGGGAAATCCCTCAAATTTGCCGTATATTTGCTGCTGGTTTGATCCCCCTAAATAGGATATTTCAATGATCCCTGGAAAACACAAAAACCGACAAAAGCACACATCACGTGAGGTGCGTCCCGATACAGATGTAAACAGTACCACTTACCACAGTAAATAGATGCTTCACTAGCTGGATGTATCAACCCCATCTCTTTGAGAATGTTGTCGTGAAAATGGATATGTTTCCCCAATTTTCGGGGTGACATTGGAACAACAAAACATATTTCAAACCACCACCCTAGATTTATGATCTCAAACCACTTCCACCCGTTTTTTCCTCAAGGGGTCAGGTGGCATTCTCCGGTGCTCTGTGCCGCCGCTTGCCTTCGGAGTTGCCCGAGGACACCGAGGCGCTGAGGGCCGTGGACATGGCGAAGGAAGGCTTCAGCTCGATTTTTTTTCAAGTTGGGATGAAAAGCTGGGCATTTTTTTAATGAAATATGATGATTTATGAGTGATTGATGATGAAAAATCTGAGATTTGTTTCTGTGCCTCTTTAAGAAAACCATATGTATGATGAAACAAACATATGAAACATCAAATTATGAATATCTAAAGGGATCCTTGTAACGACAGGCGTGGAGAAACAATATCGGACTGCAACCAGTGGCTCAAAATGACCATGTTTCAGTAGAATTCCTGTTGAACTGGAAGTGATTGCAGGAATCCCGTCTTTGGAAGATTGGATTTTTGATGATTTATGAGTTCATTGCACTAAAAACTGAGAAATCTTTTTTGGCATAGTGAGTGTGTTTTTGTTGCGCCATCTGGCAGTTGTCAAATCACTGTTGATACCAAACTTCAATCAATTTCCATCATCACATCCGTCCCAGCAAATTTATTGACATACAAACACATGACCCACTTTAGAATACTTTCCTTCAATTTTGTTGCTGCTTTGGTTCTCAAGGGACTTAGCTGTGGGGATTCTGTTAGACCCCAATTTGGGCCTCAGAAAACGAGCAGCGAGTTGTTCCAAACACAATGGTTCGACATAAAAAAAAACAGCACAGGAGTATCCCCTGCTATGCAAGTGGCATGGGCACATGAGTAATAGAAACCCGAGATAGACTTGTGATCTTTCATGAAAATGGGAACATTGTAGATGAGGATCCGGGATACTGCTTATGTGTATGGTGTGTAGATTTGTAAATATCATGGTATATGTGGGATCTATAGGTTAGGGAAAATCCCTCCCCCAGTAACGACCCCAATTTCAAATCTTTCGGGCTGAGGGGATCCCTTCTGCTTAACCTACATCCCTGCATGCAGGGATGGGATGTCACCGCACAAATTAACTAAAAATCAGCATCATGTCGATTCATTTCTTGCAAATGGACAAAACAAAATCCTTTGATTTCTTCAGTTTCACTGAGTTTCACAAGTATTCTAGGTGCGGGAAACAAACATCCTGCTAGCCGATCAGTATCAATAGTCAAGTTGTGTCATTCCATTGGCTCAGTGTATCAACTACCAGGTTTTTTTCCAAGCCGCGAAATATTCTCCCGTTTTTTTGCCGTTTGCCGGGTTGAGAGGTGTTCATTGACCAGGCCATACCAGGAATTGAAATCAGGTGTTCCCGGCCGACCTTTCAAAGGGTGAAACGTAAAAAGATGGGAAGGTCAGGTACCTTGGACTCTGGACCCAAACAATTCTCACCATTTTTTTTGGGAAAAAAAAACCTTCTGGGGCGGCTTCAACTTTGATCCACTCCTCGATCCCACTGGATCCGTGAAATGGGAAGATATTTTTTGGACAACAAACATGGAGGTTTCACAACGAAGCTGATGTTCAATGATGTTCAACCATGCATTTTCCAGGGGAATCAATTGGTATCTGAAATGTTGCTTCGATGTTTTTGAGGGGAAAACTCAAAAAGAGTTCAAAAATATCATACCTTTCAGGTTGCAGGATCCATGGGAACAACTCCAGCGCCCATTGATAGAGGAGATCTCAATAAAACCAATGATTTGCTGTTGGTCGGATTTCTTCCATCCGAACGGATCATTCAAGCAACAAGCTGTTCAAAAAGCGAGAGTGTGATGTTTACGAATTGAAAAAAAGGCGAAACAAAAAAAAATAAATTGCCAGTATCATGAACACATTGATGTTTACGTCTAAACCAAATCAACGGAAACAAGGTAGAACATATACAAGCATTTATTGAGAAAACACCTTTTGAACATCCAACACCACAAGCTATCATGTTTGCAATTGAAAAACCCTTCCCTCAGTACAACTTCATTCATCTCGCCATGGATTTTTCAGATGAGCCATACCTGGAGCTGACAACCGGGGGGCAAACTAAGCTGGGAAACAAACGTCTGGAAACACCTCGAAAGGGAGAAGTTTCCACCCCAAGTTTCCGGTGACTCTTTTTGGGTTTTCATGTTCACCTCCTGTTCGCTTGATATATTACCCTTCAATTTACTCAAATCAATATGATATAGATCATAGATAATGCATGACGATATAATACTGTTGATGGAAGAGATCCTGCACCAGGTGATAGGTAATTTGTCCCATTATTTACAGGGTTTTATACATCCCAGGTGGTTAGCCAGCCGGATTTCTTCCATCAACAGTACGTCGTTGGGGCCTGGATGCAAGTCACTTTCAGCTCAATGCTGGATGTTTAGTGGACAAAATATACACCGAAAATATGGGAAATCATATGGAAATCATATGGAAAAAGGGGGTGGAAACTCCTAAATTTACCATGTTGAACCTCAAAATTGATCAAGTCATCCAGCATACATTTTCATGATGTTCGATGGAAGAAAATTTGGTTCTTCCTTCCCCAATGAAAAACATCATGCGGTCGGGTTTATGACCAACAAAGCTGGAAGATTCCATCAATAGAACTAGATCTAGTTTGTATGAAAACCAATTTTATTCTTTGGTATTCACGATCTTTGATGGTCAATTACCATTCTCTTGGAGGTCTTTCAACCTGTCGTTCTGTGATGTTCCATGTGTTTTTTTGTTTTGAGTATGAGTGAAGAAGAAGATGGATTTCCTACCTTTCCTCCCATTGAAACCAGTGGAAAAGGACTCGTTTGTCAAGGAAACAAGCCTCCCCTGGTTGCCATGATTCTAACAAAGTACCCTCCAGAAAACTAGCATCAGCATCACAATGGAAAGTCACCAATTTTCAAATAGGAGATACGTCTTTATATGGTAGGTTTTCCATTTTCAATATTTTCATGCTAGTTTTTCGGGGGGTGTAAGCCATAAAAAAGAAACCATGCCCTTGTGGACGGGAACGCGTTGAACGTTTTTCTTTTTGTCTGCCAATCGGAAAGTCATACGCTGTAGCGGTGGACCAGCACGTCCTGGAGTGGGGAACGGGTCGTTCTGCTGTGTATCTTTATCTTTGCAAATGTCTGGAGTTTTTACAGTGAATTTTGATGACAAATCGCATATCCATACAAATCCCCAGGCAAATTGGGAATACAATACATACAATCGAAAACATCTATATAAAGTAGGGTGTCTCAACTCGAACTAAACAAAAAGTACCAAATGTGAATCATCTACCGAGAACTGGCAACAAAAACTTATCTTTTTCACAAGATGTTTGGATGCCTATCACAATAATTCATCCAAGGATCCGTGCAATTAGAACTATAGCATGTACTCCAAATCATGTCAGAGGATCTCATTAATTTCCTTGCATTTGCTCTGCGTCAAAACCCAGACCAATCGAAATCCATCTGTGAAATACTGAACTATATATAGTATGTTGTTTATATATTATTGTATGATCTATGACGAATTTCACAGTCTTTTTGATAAACGTATCCTCATCTTTCTTAGTTTTTCGCATCCGACTTTTGCATTTTGAGGGTGTCCTGAGCGTCAGACCATTCAGCCCTTAAGAAGGAAGCACTCACATGGTCCTTGGCATCTCAGGTGTGCTGCGAAACGCGAAACGGAGAAGCTACCAGTGGATCACTTCACCCCCAAAACCATGATTTTCTGCTTTGAATTATGATGACACATATTCACCCCAATATTGATGACACATGATTTTTGGGAGATGATTTGTTTTGGGAGATTTCTGATTTTTTGCTTGATACATCTCACCAAAAAATAATATATATACATCAAATCCCAACAAGGCGGCTGGTTGAAATTCGATGTTCCAAAATAGTTTCGGGGTGTTTTCTTCAGGTTTTTTGCGACGTTCACCTTGCCGTTTGAAGGGAGACTGTCATATGTTCCGTCCACCTTGGGCTCTATGGATGTCGAATAAATCAAGTGAAGCAGAAATACCTATGAAACATAATATGATTGCAGTAAATAGATATAATTATTTGTGTGATATATGAACATCTAGGAGTTTTATATATGTATTTACATCAAAAATAATATAATATATATATATATAATATATATATATGTCTAGTGTCAAAATAAACAACGAAGTAAATGAAGTAACAATACGTAGGATCATCGTGTGAATTACAAGCTTAAGCAATATCAAGACTCAAGTAAAACATCCATGTATCAATTCCTGCAAACTTTGAAGGAACAAAAACAGCAAATGAGTCCGCAATACTCATCAAAGCATCTTCTGTCTATGCACCTTGCGACCTTGATCTCTTCTTTTTGATGAACGCGTCCCACAAAACCTACCCTCCTGGGAATCAACATATTCCTACCAAGGCACTTCTGAAGATCATGTTCATTTTCCCCAGCTAAGATATGTTTTCGTTCCCTGAAGTGTATCACCAAAACTTCTTGTCAAAGTCCAAGAATCCAATCCTTCACGTGGCTCCAAACGTTTTCCAACGGACCAGACGACGCGTCGCCGGGATGATGGTATTGATTGCAGCAGGTCAATGAAACGTTCCTTGGGAAACGGTAGGTATTGGGCTACCTATTTTCACTTGGTTTTTGGTGCATGTAATGTTCCAGTCTTAGCTATGATATTTTCCAGTCAGAGTCATAGCTATCAGCCATCTTTGATATTTAGAATTTAAACTCGTTTTGCAATGCCCACCCCCATGATCCCCTTCCATTTCCCCCATCCTGGAGCTTGCGATGGAATGTCTTTGTTAAACACTGAAAATGGTTGAACCCCCCAAAAAGTTTGGGTCGATGACCATCATCTTAATCCCATCAAAAAGAGGGTGATGCTTCCATCAAAAACCCCGAGCAGCTGCCACTTGACGTGTACCTGCTGGCAACTTTCCCACCTTACAGAAGAAACGATGCAAGGTTGAGCACATGAGCAGTGACGAGTTGACCCATCGTTATTTGCTGTATATAGGGGACTATTTTTCTACCCACCAGTTTTTTAGCGGATTGTACTACTAGTACCCGCTAGTTATGTAAGGATTATTTCATAAGCCATTGTAAGATTTTATAAGGATCCCTATCGAGGAGTCAGGATTTCCATGGATGCTCGATTGGTGATTCCGTACTTTTCCGAGTTGGATGAGCCCCCAACATACCGTATTAAAATGACTAAACCAAAAACATCCAAAAACCATGCGATGTCAAGTGCAACGTGGTTTTATCTTTGGAACTTTCAAGATTTGGGAAGAGCGGAGTTCTAACTTCTACACGCCCAACATATTCCGGCTGAAATATTCTGAGGTTCCAAATTGCTGACCAATTTCGGGACAGAACAAAATTCAGCAGTCATTGATTCGCTCCACTAATATGAGCGCTTATGCTCAATTGTACAACTCAATCCCTCAAGAATTCATCACTTTTGTGCAATTGAAATCATTCCTACTTAAAGAGACTTAACCTGCATTAAGAATAGATAAAAACCATATTTGGGGGATTTCCCGTACTTACAACTACCAATTCACCTAAGGGGTTTGACCAACCGGCGCGCAAATCTCCACCAAACCCGTGGTCAATCATCCAAGCTACACGACGCATGGTCAAGAGGAAGTGCGAGGCAATTTCCAATGCTTCAATGGGAAGATCCTTCAAACAGTTTCCTTGAAGCAACCTCGACAGGAAACTGGTTGGAAGCCATGATTTATGTCGTCGTTGTGGATGGTGGTGCTGCTGCTGTTCTTGCTGCTGCTGATGATAATTACTAATGCCAAAGAGGCCACTGAAAAGGACGTATTTCCATTCAGGGCAGTGTGATCAAGTCACACATCTTCTTTTTGACATCGTTCTTCCCACATGTTTGATTTATTTTGGAAGAGGGCTTGATTGAGCAAACACACATACACACAGTGTGCATACATATCATATACTATTTGTATCATAAACGCACACGCAGACATCATCACTCTTGCTAGACAAAAATCAAGGGTCAGGATTTTAATTACATTTTCCAATTCGCTAAGCCGCAGTAGGACTTCGTGAATTAAGCAGTTTGGTCGACGGTTTCATAGAAATGTACAGATAAGTGCAGCTCCATATCATGCCCTCAACCACGCCAGGCATAACAAGAACAAAACCCATACCACCAATAGTTGAGGAAACGCAACAAGGTGAAGACAAAAAACATTATCGCACTCTTGACTATCCACTGCCATTATGGTACGGGGATTATCCTCCCTATTATTCATCGCAAGCAGTGGAACCTTGTCACTCAAGAAGAGACTTGCTGTCTTTACCAGCAAAACGGACCTTTATCAGGAAAAAGGATACATTTATATTTGCCACTTTCCATCGGCTGAATGAAGAAAATTGGTTTCCAGTAAAACAACCATTTCTGGTTAAATTTCTTCGGAAACCCACTGGATCCTGAAAGTCATAGATCATTTTCATCGTGGTTCCCATTTTCCATTGCCCCGTTGGTGGTTGAACCACCCATCTGAACAAAAACATGTTCATCAAATATCAAAATGAATCATTTTCCCCATCTTTTATTGGTAACAAATATCCCAACATCTGAATGAAACCACCCTAGTATTGCAAGGAGAACGCAAATCCAACGACCATCAAGCAACTTCACAGATCCACAGATGGCTGAAACTTTTCGAAGGCCCTGTAAACCCTCTGCGGCTGCAGTTGCACGTGTCGGACTCAGCCTTTGTTTTTTTGGGGGGGTGAACTGTTCGAAGCACATGACCGTATGTTTTTTCACAAGAAAGACTAGACACGGCCTTAAACATGAGAAAACAAGCCTTAACTAATGATGGGTTGGACGAACTGGTAAAAAACCTTGTGCCTAAACCCATGGAGTGGTGGGATGAAAGGCAGGTAGCAACTCCTGTCTCGGTGCTGAAAACTGACATATCATTTTTTTCTAAAAAATGCAACAACAACATTCACAGGAACATCACATCATTTCAAAATCTATAATTTATGACATCTTCGAAATAAGACTGTGGTTCCAGTGTTACAGAATTTTAGAAACAACTATTCAAACAAGTTATTTGGCACATCTTTGAATTAAGAAACACATCGGGCACATTGAAGTTTCTCCAGCCCTTCAGAAACCAAGAAACTCAATTCCCCAGCAGGGAACATACGGTACAATGCTGGAAGCAATCATTACCAGCTTTCCCAAACCGCTGCCGACCTTGAGAGCAAAGAAAAAGACCTGGTGGTTGAACCTGCTGTTTGAAAATTGAAAATCTGCTCGTCAAATTGGATCATTCTACCCGACTTTTGAGGGTAAACTAAAAGAATCTGTTGAAAGAAAACACCTATAGACAACGACCTTTGCTAACGGAAGATGGGATGGAAAAGTGACCAAAACAAAATGGAAGCATAGATATTCAATGATGTTCACATATAAACCAAGTCCAAGAGGAACCAGATCTGTTCCAAATTGGAACTGGGTTGGTTGATGCCTTTGATTCTGTTTGTATGATTCATCTACTTCACCGAATGCTGACTGAATCTGAAGTAAGTTGTAAGTTGAATCGATCATTCACACCAACCCCCGCAGCACTGCTTTTGTTTGGCGTAAGCCATCACCTAAACAGGGATCTCACTCAAGGACCACAGCAAGGATCTTCAGGGTGGTTTTTGGGGTCGTCAGGGTCAAAAGGATTGACATTTTGATACCTCTTTTGATACCTCTTATGGCTCGGCGGCACCCACAGCCACAAGCCCCACGGAAAGGGACTTTCTATTTTGAAGTGGTCTTTCTATTTTGTTGTGCATCCCCACGCCCCTCACTAGTTGAAGAATCATTCGAAGAGGAAGAAGAAGTTGAACATTGCCACCACAGTGATGGAACCGAATGATACGAGAGGGTGTTTGAGCTACGATGGCCAAATACAAGGAAAGAGCAACTTTCATTTTAGAAAGGATCCACTTTGAGCTGGACTTGGTTTATAGATACTCCCTCTTAAAAATGCTCAAACAGGATGGTATAAAATATAAAAATTATTTAGATCTGGAGCTATCATCTTTGCAGGCTTCTTTTCGAAAATGAACATGTGACACAATCTGCAGTTCTGTCCCACCTATATGTCATACGTTTTTTGAGAAAAACTACTTCACCACCAAAGTACACTTGAAGTGTTATCCAGACAAATGAGTCCAATGATGGAAATTCTGCGGTGGGTTTCCACATAGCTCCAAAAGGCTTCCGCATGACAAAAAAGGAAACTGGGGGTTGTGTGATTGTAGTGTCCCATATGCTGGCCGCCGCGTGCAGGATTCCTTCTTTGTTGCTTCGATCTGCAGCCCAAGGAACATCCACAAAACCTTCAATGTCATCTTCAGCAGAGAGAAGCTGAGCAAAACCTCAACATCTCGGTGTGAACATCGGTCAACAATTTGCGGGCATCACAAACTCCAAAAAAGATAAAGTAAAATGCAAAAATGAAACCGCAATGGTAGTTGCATTTGGACAGGTGAATATCTGCGTAGAACTGTATATACATATCAAATAACAACATCAGTAACAGTCCGTAAATCCTTGATCTTGGGAACCGCTTTGCGAGGTTGCCATGCTTTTTGGCAACATTTAATTCCTGTGGAGTCGTATCACCAGTCAACCATACATTTAGAGTACACATCAATAGGGCCAGCACTTAAGATACGTTCCAAACTGTTCTGGCCAGATTCTTGGAATGCTAAAATTCCTCGCCTACATGCTATGTAAAGATATGAAGAGTAGGTTCAACAAGTTTTGAGCACTAAGGCGGACCAAAATTACAACGACCGAAACTTGTGAAGACACAAGAGTAAAAATCCAAGCTTGTATCTTTCTTTGGTACATCCAATCACCCCGTTCTTAATAAATCAAAAAGCAATCCAATAGTCTCATCCAACCAGGAATTCTTGTTAGTTGATCAAAATTCATCAAAATTCAAGATGATCATCATTTTCCACCGATATTTTTGGGTTTCCGAAGTTTACTCGTGCAACTTCACTTCCCCTGGGATCCATTTTCACACGCAACTCATGGGATCCATTTCCTCCCAGGCTTGGCTAGAAGCTTCTGGCCTGAAATCTGTGGGAAGATGAGGGAGTGTGTTACACCCCAAATGATGGGCGGCAAAGAAAAGGTGACCGCCCTTTTTAGGTGTTTCCAAAAATAGGGAAACACCTCAATATGGATGGTGAAAATAATGGAAAACCCCTATTAATCCATGGATGATTTGGGGGGAAACACCCCTATTTTTGGAAACATCTTTTTAAATATGGCCATCTTTGGTATCAACCGATCCGAAAAATATGCTCGTCACATTGGATCATTTCCCCAAGGATCGGGGTGAAAATGAAAAATATTTGCAACCACCACCCAGTTTAAATATGGCCATTTTTGGTATCTATATGTCAAATATGGAAACCCGGAAACCCTCCAGTAAACCATAGCTGGCTATAGAATATCCCCCATTTTCAATAGGGAATACATCTTCAATCCGGTTCCATTTTCCAGCCAGCTACCGGAGTGTAAGAAAAGGGATTGTTTCTTGGGGTACTATGCCATTTGTTCTCAGTTGAATTTCTCGATTTTCCGGGAGACTCTGCAGGGAGTCACGATGCCATATCCCACCATACAGGAAAAGGTTATCAACTCCAAAGTGTCGACTGGTGGGAGACGGTTTGCAGTTTGCTGGCGGTTGAAGTTTCCCCCAGAAAAACCAAGTATACAACTCCAAAGACCTTCGGTCATGAGACTGGACAAATGCCATGGATGTGTGCCGCGCCACCCATGGACAAAGAATTGAGTGAAGGTTTAAAACCGTAAAAAAGATTTGACAGTTTGATGGGAGACATCTTTCCTAAATCCTCTTGAATCCATTTGAATCCCATTAAACAAATCATATCATCATGAACAATTCCCCCCCCCCCCCCATTTTTTTCCCGCAGCATTTTTTGGCACCTAAAATGACTTTGATACTCTTGGCGCATCTGATGCTCGCTCAGGTCCATCATTGGAAGAGCTTTCTTGAAGGAGCTCAGGAGCTTCAATACCTCGAGACGCTTTCATCCAGGCATACTGGGCATTCCCCATAGGTTGATTCATCGTTGATTCACCCCTGAAAACTAACATTTGAAAGCAAAAAATTGGAGGTCTGGTTCAGAACCATGTTAGGTTTTTTCGGGGGGTGTAAATCATTATGAATCATGCCCAAAGGTGATAATCATCCCACAATTGAGATTACTGGCAAGTGTTTGAGAATCATAATGATAGTCGACATACATCCTCTCAGTAGGGCTATTACGATTTTCCTATAAAAATCATGTTACAACCCCAATAACGAAAATCACGTACTAATTGTGGGATGAGGAGTCACCATTTTCTGTTACTAAGACCAGCTGTCAGGGTTCAAGGTACGAGTACCTAGCAATGTGGGGTTTCCTGCCAAACGAACTGGGAATGTAAACTCGGAAACGATGCACCATTGAAAACATGTCTTGCGACTTGTCTCATGATTTTTGAAAAAGAAACATTCCCCGCATAACCTACTTCCCATGTTCTATGTCGCCCAAAATAGGAACATTATATACAAATTACATATATTTTACTATAATCACTAAATACATGCACATTATATATGTATATATATATATATCAAACGTCGTGTTTTTGTCAACCTTGAAATTTCTCATCTGAATCTCATCGACCATGAAAAACGTCTCCATTTGTTTCCGGCCTCCTGGCGCCGTTCGGGACTCAGCGCAGGCAGCTCGAAGGACCTGTTTTTTTGGGGGGGTGACCTTCCAAAATAGGTCATTGGGGCTCTAGGTATATATATATATATAATATATAATATATAATATATAATATACATATGGGTGTTTCCAAAAATAGGGAAACACCCCAAAATGGATGGTTTATAATAATGGAAAAACCCTATCTTTTAATGGATGATTTGGGGGGAAAACCCCTATTTTCGGAAACACCCATATAATAGGTAGTGTAATCATCTCTTCTTTAAAAAAGGTCCACTAAGGATTCTGACAAACTGTGATATACCATGGAAAACAGCGTGACAATACAACTAAGGTGAATCAGCAGATTCATGCCGTAGGTGCATCTGACCTGCAGCGACATCTCCAACAACCAATTTTTGAGTCGATTTCATCGTCTTTTCGCCAACAAAACCAGTTGTGGTGGTCCCCTTCAACTTCCTGGAACTGATATTATGTGTATATATATATATTATATGTGTTACCATTTGTATCACTTCATATCGTATCTCATATCATTGTAGTATATCACATATCACATTACATTAGAATGGCATGATGATTGCTTAACAAAGGATTCTTTGAAGTTGTATGAATATGTGTAAATGATCATCACCAAATTGAAATCCAGCTTGGAAGATGCAAACCAACTAAAATCACGGATTTCACTCTGCGATGTCCCTGGCCCTGCTATCCCTGCCTCTCCCCTGGTCGCAAGGTGTTGCCTGCTGTTTTCCTGACACAAGAAACACGCCAAAGGCGTCAACCGATTGCGAGTCTGAATGGTAGCCAAAAAATGTTTTAGAACAAGTTTTCTTGCCTGGTTTGCAAGTCACATATACTTAACTCAAAGCGTTCAGCATATAAAATGATACACGGCGATGATAATTCATAGGTATCGATGCCGACATCACCAACCTCAAGTTACAAGTTGAGATCATCTGTGAAACAGGAAACCCCCTTCAAGAGATGTGATCCTGAAGCCACTCTCATTAATGTGACGCATTTTTCAGTGTGCACTAAAGCAAGTATAGCCCAGCATAGCCATAAAAAACTGATAATATGCCATCTGGAAAATGAACAAATCATCTCTTACACCATATATCAACCAATTTCAATCACCATACACCAGCTTGTGTCGGCACCATATGCCACGGCACTTCAAAGATTTGCTGATTGCTCGTGTAAGCACAGGTCTCTTGTAGGCCTTATAAGCCTTGGTACAACTTTGCCAATTTCAGATGCGGACAAAAAACTCTACAAACTTTTTACCACCAAGGTTAGCAACAACCCAAATCTGTTCCAAATGCAGGATACGAAACACACAGATTTTGAATCCCTTTTAGAGGATTTCGATGTGAAACAACTCTTATCAATTCGTCCTTGTGTAAATTATATATCATATTTACTATAAACATTGACATGTTTGCAAATGTGATTCCATGCAATGCGGTGAAAAATATGTCCCCTCCATGAATACTTGTACAACATCCCTTCGACCAATTCAGGATTCCCTTCCTCTGTCATACCCACCATAAAACTCTCCAAGCAACAAATGCATGATCCAAGTCGTGCAAGCTGCTCCTTTGGGTAGAAGGAAAAGAACGGCATGAGTGAAAAAATCATCTCTCCAAAGAAGGGGTGAACAGAAAAGTATGTTCCTGACCATCACCTAGTTGTGGCCCTCCACCCTTTTGCTGTTGGGAAAAGACCCTGCCAGTTCTCTTGGCAAATTCAACGTGTGGACACCGTTTGCCCCACAAGTCATCTTGAAAGGATCCATACATCTTATCCTAAACATCATCCAAATGGGATAGTTTCAGCCCAGTTGAAAAATCAACATGTTCCTCAGTTCCCCAAATGTAGATGAACACAAAACAATTTTTTGATGCCAAGCTTCTTCTGACCAGCCCAGCGGACACACTGCAAACCTTTTTTGCAGCAAAGGAACGTAGTCCCAGACGATTTCATTGAATGAATTCCCACATGTCCAAATTCTGGACAAGAAATGGTGGCCACCAAATCGAAAAGATATTCGCAAATGTCTCTGACACTAAAAGGTCTGAGACGAGTCAATTTCACAATGCCCATAACCCATAGGGAAAAAATCCTGGGCAACGCCTCATTTTGCTAAAGGCTATAATTCCTTTTTCACGGATCAAAGCAAGACAAATCACATCAAAGATTTTGCAGTAAGAAGTTAATGAGCTTTGGACGGGCAGATGACGCGGCTTTCCAAATCTTCTTCGAGACTTGTTTTTGAGTCAAAAGCATTCGTCCGGGTCTGCGATATCTTCTAACACTTTCTTTGGCTCTCCACCTTCCTCGTGACTGAATGCTTGTAAAATCACGGAGGACATGATATGCATCATGAGATGCCCCAGAGTGTCTCAAACAATGAGGTGTTAAATGCAAATTTGAAAGCCCAAGTGAACCACAAGCAGCCTTGATATGTTTGCCATATTGCTCCACGGTCAGAGGATGAAAAATGCAAAGTGATTTGGAGGTGGAACGACGGGCAAGTGAAGCAACTACTGTATTGACATCAGATCTACTCTTTGTGTCAAACAAAACTACGTCATCAAAATCACCAGCTTTTGTAGGCATGCCGCCTTCCAGCAAACCTATGATAACCCCCCAGACCCCACGGGTTCGAGAAGCAGAGGGAGGAACAAGATGATCTCGAGTGATAGCAAAAACTTCACTTGGCCTGAGGTATGCATCTGCTTGAATCACCATTGCAGCTCCAGATAACAAATGACCTTGTTCACACGCAGTCAAGGCAACCAAATCCCAGATTGAAAGATCGACCCCAGTTCTGCTATGCCCCGGGAACCGTGCTTTCCAACCTTTAAGTGCTTGACGGGCGAATGGAAGTTGCATTCGATTATCCAAGTGCTCCTCCGACCGAATAAGAATCCAACCAAAAACAGTATAACTACCAGCAGTAATAGATTCACCGTTGAGGCACAGATACTGAAGATATTCGCTCATAGCCAAATCAACATTTTTATGACTACGAAGGTTCTTCTTCAGATTGTTGGCCCACGACTCGAATTCTTCAACAGCTTCAGAATATAGTTGGAGAGTTTTTGGTTTCACTTTTGAAACCCGAAGTGCCTTAGAGGCTGGCACATTAATCGGGACAGTCAGAGTTCTTTTTCGCAAACGCTTTGATCCAACTGGCTTTTTGTTTCCATGCCCGCCTACGACTCGCTTCGGCTTTTGAGTGTTGCCCGAAGACGATGTGGTTGACGAAGTCTGGTTTGAAATCTGATTGATGCTTTGCCGGCGGGGGATCACATGATGTTGATCCCTGATCACTGAAAAAT
The DNA here is from genome assembly GCA_000507305.1 of Breviolum minutum Mf 1.05b.01. NCBI lineage: Eukaryota > Dinophyceae > Suessiales > Symbiodiniaceae > Breviolum > Breviolum minutum. The sequence goes on along the minus strand of DF240500.1, from coordinate 12,492 downwards.
CTCTCGATGATTTGTGAATCGTCTGCGCAACACTTCGGCGAAACATTGCGCAGGCCAGCCAATGCAGATTTTGCCCATTCACCACACAATGAGGCAGGGTAGGCCCCAGCAAGCTCAGTCTTATTGACCCATCTTGAACCACTGTCATCATGTTTTAAAGTCTTTCCTTTGAGAACTTCTTCATGAGATCGATGACAACAAAGCCTATTGAGAGTCTGCAGCATACTAAAATTCGTTAACAATCTAGTAGGCTTCTTGTATGGTGTATTGTATCGACACATATCGAAGTCAATTGTGATGACGTCTTTGCAACATCAAACAGGGGAAATTCCCAAAGCCGAGATGATCTTGGATTCTCAATTGACCACTTTATACCGAGCCTCGAAGCAAGGCAGCACATCTCGACAGTGAAAGTCGCCAATTCACATCCGACCAGTTCTCGTTGTCGAGCCCGAGAGTGATTGGATATGTTTCGCCTTGCACGAGAGAACACCGTGCAAGGCGTGCCAAAATGAATATAGCAGACTGCACGAGACTCAATGATTTCTCTCACAATACGCTGATTTGCTGGATCACACAGGTCAATGTAAGGGAAACGTTTTATATCAATGGGAGGAAGAGTTCTGAACCCTGCTGACTGCATCTCATCCGACAAAGAGCTGCATCCAGAAAAAATTTCCCAAAACACTGGTCTAAGTCGTCGCTTTCTACGTTTCTTGGAGGAAACTGCTTTCCCAGAATCGTCCGACATACAAAGAGGGATATCCTCGGCTCTTCCTGAACCTAGTGTATTGTCAACATATGGGAAACCAGAATTCACATCAAGTCCGGGCGGCGGCACGACATCGGCCAAACTCAAAGTTCTTCTTCTCCTGGGTTCACTGGTGCAACGACTTGCATCGACGGATGGTAATTCAGCATCCGGAGGACTCTGTCTGACTCCACGATGAATTTTCTTAACCGAAGGTGAAAAAACTCCATCAAAGATCCGAGAAGGCTTATCTGCTTTGCAAATGCGGTTGAGACCAATAGATGAAGATCTGCCCTTATCAAATGCAAGAAGACATGCAAGGTTATCAGATAATGAAAGTTTCTTGCACCCAAACAAACTGCCTACACGACATGTCCTCACCAAAGACGACAAAAGCACACGTCCTTCTTTAAGGTTGATATGCTCATCACTGATTCTCCACTTCCGAGACCAAAGTAATTTGAAGGCATGAACGTCCAAAACATATTCAGGAATTGGTTTCACTAATGCAGGAATCTCAGCATCAGCACGTTTTCGACTACGAGCATTCCATTGAGTTGTGATTGCACTTGTTCTCAACCACGACCCTTCTGCTAAACGTTCCTGCACCCATCCCGCATATTCAGTGTCGAGGCCCGCTCCATATCTTACAAAGGATTGCACTCTATCTGCAACTTCAGGTCCAGCTGCACCAGCCCAAAGCATCTCAAGCCCCTCTTTCACCTCCGCAGGAATGGGGATGTATCTCCATTTTTCTTTGAACTTGGCCATGTCCCGGATAGATTTGGAATCCAAATCTCGAGTCATCAAGGCATAACCCAAATCAGATGAATCACCTATATCCACTTGTTTGCAATGCTCACCACCCAACTCCGACCGAGCCAACCATACCAAATGTAAAGCCTGACGAATTTCGCCTTTTACACATGGCCACAAAAAAGATCTCTTTCCTCTAGCAATGTCCACAAACTTGTAGATGTTGTGAAAACAACTCAAGAAATGCGGTGCCAAACGAAAGATCGATGTAGCATGCCCAAGCCAGACTTCAACGCACTCCCCACGCACCTTTGACCGTTTGCACAATGCAATGCCTGCCAAGTACACTCGCCAAAGTCTGCGGGGTTTGTTCCGAATTGTCTTGGCAGAGAAGTCGATGATAACCCCAACGGATTCAAAAATTTGTTGAGGTTCCTCGTAACTCCAAACCACTGGGATGTCAAGCTCCCCAAATTTCTTGGAGAGGGCATTGCATCTGTCAATGACGTCTTGTTTATGGGCTCCAATAACTGACACATTATCAACATAGGTAGAGATTAACGACGACCCCTCCCAAAGCTGTGGCACCGGAAGTTTATCACGAAATTCCAAAGAGCGATAGGGGCCAGTTTGTTTGGCAATATAAGATATGGCTTCATTTGCAAAAAACAGTGCCCACGACCACCCCATCGACATTGCCCCAATGCATGGATATATCAGATCAGAATCGGATACCGATACATGTTGTTCCAAGTCTTCATCATAAATGGAGGAGATCTCAATGCCATTACTCCGCCAAAAACTCTTAGACTTAGGCATGTCGATACCAAACCAGCTAGCCATGTAGGGAATTGCAAACTGATAAAAAGCGTCAGAAACATCCAACTCAGTCCCAAAACCAACTGATTCGGTTCCAAAATGATCTTGCAGAGAAGAGGGTGATAAATCCAGGTCACAAAAATTTGCCCCCGATCCAAGCCGGGTGATGGGAGGACATCTGTGTCTGAAATTTGCGAGTCGCCCATCAACAACCATTCGGATATAATTGGGATCCTTTTTCCTAACAAAGAAAAGTCCAACCGATGACTTGATACGAGATCTGAATGTGATGATCCCAACCCGATGCAACTGTGAAATAAGATCAATACGAACATCTTCCTGATCACGAAGAATGGAATCCCAATAAGGTCGATGAGGACAAGCCTTTGGATCTTTCTCAAGTTCCCGAACAACCTCCTTAGGAGGTCTCACAATCAATTGGTCTCTTCGTTCAATAAAAGGGACAACATGAGGGGGTAACAAGTCAACCAAAGGCTTGGGAGTGACCTGGGATTTCAAAATCTTGAGTTTTGCAGGATCATAACTAACAACGGTGCTGGGCTCCCCATCATACAGGTTTTTAGACCGCATCATTTCCTGCAACGCTCCATCTGGGTGGAGGTCGTCAGGACAAGTTCCTGCTTCAGCTACTGCACTCTGAATCCTTTCGACAACTAGAGATTGCACAACTGTTGGAACACGATACGGGAGCTGCTGATCTGAATTCAGTGATTGTGTGCCTGCAAGCTTGTTCAGAGCAATTGAAACCTCTCTCGCTTGCGTTGACTCATGCAAATGACGGGCTATGGGAAGAGGAAACGGATCACCATGCTTTCTATACTCACCCCCAAAGTCCATCTCGACAACCTCAAAATTGTGCACTTGAAACGTGGACTGCCCAGGTTGTCACACAGCAATCCACCAAACCGCCGAAAAGACTAGGCCGACCCGGCAGCGGACGAAGATGCCGCCGCCTTCGGTTTTGTTTTGTCACCACGACCTCGCCCTCGGCCCCGCCCACGTCCATCTCCATCTTGATCATCTGATGAAACTTTCTTCCTGGAAAACTCTTCACGGTAAAGTCTGGCCTGTTTCTGAACTTGCGCTCTCTCCTTGAGTCTACTACCAACCCATTCTGAGAAGCGAAGGACCTAAATTTCACCTGAAGGACCAAGAGGTGGTTCCATGATAACATCCAATCCTGAATAGTCAGGATTGCTAGGATTCCTGGTGGTTGTTATTTCAATCTGCATCAAACGCCTTGTCAAGATTTCAACGCCAACAAGATTGCTCAAATCAACTTGGTCGCTCGACAAGAAGTTCCTCAAGGCATCACAAATTACTCGATATTCATGAACACCTGCTGAGTACGAACTGATCCCACTATGCACTTTCCAGTTCAAATGGTAGTTAACAAGATCGGATGAGCCTAAACGCACGCTTTGAAGAAACTCCTTTGTGGCTCTGGGACCAACAAAAGGCCAATCAGGAATAATATCTGAATTTCTCATCAAATCAATTCCTCGACCAAACTCGAGAAACCTACGATCTTGAGCGTCTCGAAAGTCTCCTAGCAATCTCAAATCACCCTTGGTCTTCTCCTTTTCAATGATCCAAGCCGCCTTTGCAGAGGCAGAGGTTCGACGTGCGAAAACTTCTTCTCCGTTTTTCTCAATAATGGCCGAATCTCTAAAAACGACCCCATTGTCAACCGCATCATCATCAACCAGTTCTCCGAAGTCAGCACGTGAAGGATCAGCAATGATCCATTCCAACTCTTCCACATCAGCAACCGTAGCGTCGTTCCAAAGATTATTCATGGTCTTGGCACGACGCTTCAGTGTTTCTAATTCTGCTCGGCTCAGTTCATCGAATGCATACACAAATGGACTTTGGGGAGCGGGAAAGTCAGCTCTCCGGTCTAGAGTGATGTGGGTGGTGCTAGCAAGGTCTATTCGTTCAAGCTCTAAGTCTGGTGTTGCACCAATCCATACTCCAGGACTGCACTTTTCCAGCAACAAACGATGGTGCCAAAAGTATCCTCCCAAGTCGGCAGGATAATGCCTCAAGATCTGAGGCTCCTTCAAGTCCAACGTCTTAGGATGCCCTGCCATTTTTCTAGAGAAGTGCTCTTCTCAGATCCGACGGTCTTGTTGGACCCGCTTTGCCTGCCACCACCTTTGGAGCAGGTAGTTGCAGAAGTTTCGGATCCACCGTATTCTCAAGGACTTGACTTGGAGACTTGTCACTTTCACTTCCGCTTGATTCTGAATCAAATTGAATGGATGAGGCAACACTTGATGGTCTACGAAACCAAAGTAGCCAAACAACCAAGAGGATCTAAAAGCTCTGCAAAGACAATGGCTGAAAATTTTATCAATTCAGTCTGCCAGTGGTAAGAGTCCAAACACCTCTCTAGTGCAGAATTTGATCTTCGCAACAATTGTTCACTCCAAGTAAGTTCAGATCGAAAAGATGCCAACTCAGCTTGAACTATCGCCTGTGCTCTACTCTCGTCACGCCACCAGATGGATCTTAACAGATGGCTAGCAATCAATGAAAGAGAGAAGGCACGAGGGGATAACATCTACTCCTTGACCCGAAAGCTTAAGGAATAATCAAATGGGGCTTTCACGAAATCGCAGCCACAAAAACAGCTAAAGCAGAACATTATATTCTATATCAGATTGTATTATATGATGTATACCTGGTTATCCTCATTCAGAGCTTCAAGTATCGAAGCAATTCGAGCCCCTACCTGGACCACATAATTGAGCACCGGAGCTCCACCATCATCCTTTGGAGGGGACCACCTGGCATCAAAATCCCACAAGGCATCCAAGGAAGACAGGGATGCGGTTGCAAGGCCGCACCGTGCCTCAAAAGCACTTCTTCAGCATCAGTACAACCAAGCTCCAAATCCTCTGGAGCTTGTGGCCGAAGCACGGCAGTGCGAGCCTTGCCCAAAAGAAGGTGATCTCAAATGCTTCGCATGCACATCTCTACCTCCCTACAATCAACTTCATGTCCTTGGCTAGCAGAAAAAAAGAATACCAAAAACATCTCAATAACTTCTCCAGTTTCAATTTTCAACTGCCGAAGTCTGAAGCGTTTTGATTTTGGAACAACCTACCACCTCAGCCTTCCTTGCCCAAGAGCCTCAACTTCCACGAAGTCGCCCAATCCAGCAACATTCCGCGCTGCCACTGACACACCTGTGCATTACCAAAACGCTCCTATCCAACTCACGCCAGGAACTTCACAAAGGTGTCATCAAAGAGCTAAGATTCGATCAAAGCTTCAAAGATTCAATTGCATTCAATGGCTACAAATGTCCAGCTCTATACATAAAGAATTCTGCAAGCTTGCCTCAGCCAAATCTTTAGCCAACGGCCGACACCAGAGTTTGATGGGACCAACCTCCAACCTTCTCCTTCAACCGGATCTGGTCTTCTTGCTAGCAAGTGACGGTAGCAGCTGTTGCCGAAAAGCCCAGAAATCCAGGCGGGTGAACTAGCGATGGATATTTCTTGCACCTGAGCTTTGGAAGTCCACAAGCCAACTGCAAGCAGAACAGGTGTCAAGGTTTGCAGCTGTGGTCGTCGCACCTGTTGAGTCTTGTCAACGGACTTCACTTGCACCACATATTCCGAAACCGGTGGCCCGCCTGCACAGAACCCAGATGATAACCTACAAAAACCAATCATGCCAGAATTGAAACGCATCATCCACTCTTCCATCAAGTTGGCCAAGAAGATAGACAGAGCCTTCATCTTGCGGAGGCTTCCAAGTGATGCAGAGCGAGGCATGTTCAGCCATCTTAGCCAAGTGAAACCGTATAGCGTATGGTCTGCAACTCAACTGCAAGAATGACCCGAATAAGTTAGCAGCAACAAACTACCAAATGCAAACATATTTCTAGCCATGATTTGTGCCGTGTTGCACAGGCAACTTCTGCAGGTGTTCCTGGCAAGTCTGGCTCCGTCCAGACCTGACGCAGCTCTGAGCTGGGGCTTCCCGATGTGCCCAAAAAATCCCTTGCCTCTTTGGTCATTGGGCTCCAGTCCCCGCGGCCATGAGAGTTACTTGCAGCAATGCCTTCCGCGGAAGAATCTTAGAGAAGATTATTACATTCACCAAAACTGGCAGCCTAGAGGGCTGAGGCGGAATTGTGAAATTTGACTTCAACATAGGGCCGTGAATCATGGAGACGCTCTGTAGGGTTTTGTTTTGCTGCACACATCTGGGTACTGCTTGCAAATCAGTTGCTGAACTGATATGGCGTGTAGCTTGACAATCCCGTGAGAAGCATGTCCTCAGCAATGAAGCGGGCCTCCTGCATGATCTACTCATATGACTTATATGATTCTGCACAAGCGATCATACTGGTAGCCTAGTACACATGTCACAATCGCAATGTATCAGCAAGCCACCTCTTTACCAAAACATCATCAACATCATCATGTTAGTCCAGCCCTCGCTCTTTCCTTTTTTCCACGTCTGCCTTCACAAAGTGTCTCTACCAGTGGACGTCCAAGCTTGATCGTGAGGGTGTCGTCGAAGGAGTAGCTGTCACACAAATGGCAGATAAAAAGACGTCACCTCAAGCCATTCCAGGGCGGCNTTTTTTTTTTTATTTATGTTAGTCCAGCCCTCGCTCTTTCCTTTTTTCCACGTCTGCCTTCACAAAGTGTCTCTACCAGTGGACGTCCAAGCTTGATCGTGAGGGTGTCGTCGAAGGAGTAGCTGTCACAGAAATGGCAGATAAAAAGACGTCACCTCAAGCCATTCCACCTTTAGGAGGAGACCAAGCACGGCTAGAAAACGTGCTGAGTATCTCAGCGTACGGCCGTCAGTGTAAGGCCAGAGAACTAGATTCCGTCCAAAAGCGAGCTGTACAATGAAGTTGCTGCTTGCACCCTTGCTTTGGATTTTGATGGCAGTGTCGAAAACAAACTGATTGCACCAGCTTCTTGAAGATAATGCTGGAGTGTTTCCAGATTCTTTAACCTCATTCGCCAAAGAAGCGAAGTTATATCATCGTTGGCCCTGTAAGCTCGGACCGCCCCCCCTCCTCGCATAGAAGCCGGAGTCAGAGCTGCCGAAGCAGGAATAGCCAGAGCTTGCAGTACTTTGTCCCATCTGCGCCTAAAAGACGCAGCCGATCCAGGATATAGTAGCGCCCAACCAGGTAAACGTCCAAACACTTTCGAAATGAAGCGAGTTGCACGGCCATCAGTGATTTTTGAATGTTGAACTCTTCCAATCCCCCTCTTCTTACTCTTTGGGTTATCAAATTTGACGAACATGGTACCAGGATCTTCTACCAGTAAATCTTCCGGCAACAGAAGATCAGCTCTTGTAGCCCGGAGCGTCTCGCAGGTCTGCTGATAGATTCATACGTGAGCACCATCATGCCAGCAAAGCGATGCCAGCCCCAGAGATAAGAGACAACCACCATGGCTTGAAAAACCGCGGGTGGCAGGGGGTGCCTATGCTTAGAAGGTTCTAGGGTCTCCCATCTAGAAACAAGTTGCCAAGCTCTGCCAAGATTGGATCTGAACTCAGGTTTCCAGCGTTGAATCAGTGTGATAAGCTGTCGCAGGACATAGATGCTATCGCCTTTCTCAAAAAGAGCTCGGCCAGAACTTTCCACCAATATGCAGAGAGTAGGCCCATAGCTAATGAGAGAGTCAAAAGCCTCCAATGAAATAGAACGAAGGCACCAGTCTCTGAAGGATTTCCAAACTCGCATAGCCAGAATTGAAGTAACCGGTTCAACCAACTCGGCATTGTCCAGCTGATCCACATTCCGTCTTAAGGTCTGGCCCCTCCGAGGTCCTGGATTAGCAGCTTCGCCGATCCGCACATTAGAAACCTTTGCCATGGCAGAGACGTCAACTCGCCTCTTGTTTTTCAAAATTCCACCATCAATGAGCAAAGCCACAGAAATCAGCCAGCATAGTCGACGAGGGTAGACTTGCGCCACCCGAGTCCACGAAGCCTTTTAGCACTTGGACCACCCCACCAGTCGTTGATGGACATGGTCACGACTGCAGAAGCGAGACTGCCCTTTCAAGTGAGTGTCCGTCAAAATTCTAGTCCTCTTCCTCCAACTACACCCAAAGGAGCAGTAATCAACTCGCAAACTGCAACTGTACTTTTGAGACCCCAAAGCGAGCCACTCATCCAGACTCCAGAGAAAGGAGGAGTCTGGATTCTCCACCCAGAACAATGTGCAATGATAGCAGATGCGGATCAAAGAGCTAAGCCAAATGGAATGCCGATTTCCGCTATCGACTTTTTCTTGCATATTCTTCGTCATGAGTGGAACTCCATAAACGTGTTCTTTATTGCGAACTGGAGGCCGCACTGCACGGGAAAAGGAGCCACAAAAGATAGCCGCCCCAAATCCAAAAACGCAGCGTTCAGTCAGCAGAGATTCGATCAAGGTTTTATTGCTTGGCTCCAACACATCTTGAGAAGCATCATCTGAAGTCTCAAAAGTGATGGCCCAGCTCGGACCAAGAGAAACCAGTAACCTGGCCACTCCTTTCTTTCCAGAATACAAATCCAGATAGCCACCAAAATCGGGTCTCCAGTCTTTATCGACCTTCCAGTTTCTCGGCAAAAGAAAACGACTCAAAGGGATAGATTTGAGAAGCTCACAAGCCCGGTCAGATAACTTAGGCCTGCCAAGTGATAGAGCTGTGGGATTGTAAAAATCTGTATCGAAAGAAATCTCGGGAAAAACATTGTCAGCAACTGAATTCTGTGTTACACCGGCTTCAAGCCTCTTGCACTTGCGAGATCTTGCTTCAACTTTGTTCTTTTCAAAAAAGAGCTTTGCACGGCTCTTCACCACCATGTCACAACCAACAGGCTCACGGAGTTCATCCATGTCGGGCAGACCTGAAATGCTGTAGGGATCTGCTTGATAACTCTGAAGCCATTGGTCAAAACACTTGAGCTGTTCGTCCAAATTGGGAAAGTTCTCTTCAAACATCCAACTCTCGGCCAACTTCTCGGGCTTTCTGACGGCTCTGTGCCTCGTAGGATCATCTGTAGCGTTCACTTCACCGGGGATATATCCAGCATTTGAAATCATACCACACCCCAAGTGAATGGGTAAAGACTGCTGAAGTTCCTGATTCAGAACGATCGATGAAGATCGCCCTTTAAGCCAAGCACCGAGGGCCACTTGCGAATCTGCAAGAGCAAAACTGCGTCCAGGAAAATGCTCCAGGGCCGCTAGACGTTCTGATCTCACCATGCCACGAAGTTCCAAAACGTTGATGTGCACTTGTCGAACTGCTGCACGTTTTTCAAGTACCTCAAACTGAAGACAGGTGCCCAACTCAATGCGCAAAGGGTGACTTGCCAAAGTTTGACCATCCGGTAATTCCTCAGCAGGAGGCAACAAGCCTTTGACGCGTAGCAGCGATCGTGAAGGACTGAGCAGCTTGGACCAAACTTGTTTGCGTAGCCTGTGACGATGAATCTCTGATTGGCAGCCACCTCGGAAGTCTAGCACGGCAAACCGCAACGCCCCAGGTTGAAGCGTCAGACTCATAAAGATAGGCAGAATCCCTTGCAGAAAGATAGGTAGCAGCCAGAGGGGCTAGCCCCAAAACCAGTAACAACTCATCTTTCAGTGCTCCAGATAATCGAAGCACGGATCGCCTATCCTCTTGTCGCTGCAAAGCATCATAGCAAACATTGAGTAACGAAAGCAGCCGTCGTTTGAAAAGGAAGATGGACGTCCAACATCCAATCAAAATTTCAAGAAGGCTGACTGTGCAAATGCCCAGCTTAAGAACGCCTAAGGTGGCGTAGACGACCGGTATGACTCTCTTCAGATTTGCTCGGACTTGCCCCTTTTGCCCATTCAGAGACGCCCCCCAGAATTCAGAGTCCACCGAACCATAGAACGTCTTACCTTCATGAGGGAGCAGACCAAGCATCTAGTAGCGGTTCAAAGCTTCAGCCATCTGTTGAGAGCTGTGAAAGTCTGTTGTAGATTCCAACGAAGCCTTTGCCACTTTCTCAAAAAGAATCAGATCGTCTATCATTACACCACCAAAGAAATTGCCACGTGGGGGCGGAAGCCCCATAGCCAACAAATTGGTTTCATTCAGCAAGCCCAATTGAATGAGAATCCCGAGATGAGCAGTTTGCGCCAACTCCACCGCCATAGAGTCCCCCATGGCTAGGGTACGCAGGCCCAAAACAACAGGCCGACCTTCTGTCTCCCATTCAGGATTGTAGCAGCGGAAACCAACAAGGTCTGAAGGCATCACCCGTATCAGTAGCGAATTTCGTCTCAAGCGTTCTTGACCCACCTGAAAACTGTAATAGAATTCCCGCAGGTCAGTACCCGTGGTGATGAGCACTTCGCTTTCGTCCAGCTGAATGTCACACAAGTTTGATGCTGCTCCCATGGATGATATCCATCTTCGTAGTGGAATTTCGAGTGTGTTGAACGGTCGTGAATCGAAAATCAAGCGATCATGAGTAGAACTTTTTCCCACCGCGAACAGGCCGGCTTGGTAGCCTTCTAGAACATCACATTCCCGAAGGCCACCAAGCCGCCCCGTTGCGTCCAATTTGACAAGCAACTGCCAAACCTCCTCCTGCTTACCAAAGATTCGAACACAAGGCGGGTCCTCTCGAGCTTCACCAGGTCGAAGAGCTTCAGCAATTGGAGATTGAAAAACTTTTCTGCTGCGAACGTCCAGGAAGGGCGAAGGATCAAATTTGGGCTCACCTTTGAAATCAAGCCTCGATGCAACGATCTTCTTAGCCACAACTGGAGATCCACCATCCAAACGAGCAAAAACCTCACCCGCAGACTCACTTTGATGACCCGGAGCGAAACTGAAATGGTTTCTTTCGACAACGGGGGAACCACTAGCAGTTGCAGACACCTCATCAAGCATCACACCAACATCCATCTCTAAGGAAGCAAGACGTCCGAGTGCAGCCTCGATATCTTCAACTTTGCTAGCCGATCTGCCCATTGCTTCTGAAGTAACTGGCTCGCAATCTGACCACGCCACCATGACCTCCTCAATGAATTTCACAATTCGCCACTGAACTTTTGACAAAGGCTGGAACAAGCAAATCTCCTCAGGGCAGCGTTGTGGCCGCCGGAGGTGGAGCCAGTTTAAACAGGCTATGGTAAGATTGACGCCTTTCTGGAACTGTGTCTTCTTGAGGTCGAAATCTTTTGTCGAAATGCACTGCTTAAACACCCTGGGATATGGCAGAGGCATTGGCCAAAAGGTGACGGTACCTCGCCCATTCGACGAGGAAGAAGGCTTTTTGTGAAAGCTTTTGAGAAACTGACCAAATGAGCTTCCCAACTGCATGCAAAAACGAAAAGAAGCTGCCCACCAAGCACCCGGATGAACTGTAGTGGCCCGTGAACCCGGTGGAGCCTCTGCATCAAATTCAGCTTTTTGACCTGACCCAGATTGAAGTTGAGGATTGAACTCCGGCTCCAAGTCAGAATCACTATCTTGCATCAATGGTTTGAAGAGGAGGCTGCTTCCTCCGCTCCCCCCCCGGTTGAATCTTGGTTCTTCCCTCCTTTTCCTCCTCCTTTGCTCGGCTTTTTCTTTGGATCGGCCTTTGGCGAGGTGGTCGGAGCTCCCTCTGGTTTTCCATCTGGCTTCCCCCATTGATTCCTCTTCCCAAGCTTCTGACGCCTTTCCACAAAATCGTCCAGCTCCTTGATCTTCCACGTGAACGCTTCGGCCCATGTAGCTGGCCACAATTTGGTGCGCTGGCTCTCGTATATGTCCGGAGGAACATGTCTCGAGAACGAAGAAAATGGGGGTGCATCTTCTAGAGAACCTTCCGATGATAGGATTGCTTGGCCACGATCCACTGCCAGCTGATCTATCTGAGCCAGCAACAAAATCAGACGAGCTTTCCCCTCTGCAATGCGATTCGCCCTCAAAGCATCCAGAGCTCCACTGATTCCCCACACGCATCTCACTGTTGCAGGAATGTTTGGAATCCTGGACCGGTGCTCGGCCCAACCACGAAACGTGCCAGAGCGTGTTGGCGCACCTGGAGATTCTTCTGCTGCACCAAAGTCGTCGAGCATTCGCTTTTCCATCACTGCATAGATCTCTTCGGGATGATCTTTCAATGCTCTC